>PVJI01022996.1:0-24327 GCA_004026765.1 Micronycteris hirsuta
AAGTCTATATTGATGTAAAATTTTTATAGTTCTACAAATTTAGTAATATTTTAACCTGAAAATGATTATTAACACCACCCTACCACCACCATATGTATTTTTTCTTTTCTTTTCTCTTTCTTTCTTAAACTTTGGTGAAATATTAACTAATTGCACCATACATCTGACAATGTCTCCAGAGTTTAGCCAGGAGAAATGTAAAAATGTCCTTGGAGAACGTGTCTGTCTTGATGAACAAGAAGAATTCCAGGGAAAAAAAGGCTCAGTTCCTGAAATAAATTACAGTACTTTACAAAGGAAATTAAGTATTTATTGAAAGATACATTTACTAGACTAATAACTTTTCCCACATTTTGTAATTCACATAGTATGTTCAGGAAAAGAAAATTAACTGAAGTTTTTTTGTGTACAAATGGTGAGAAATAGGAACTATTATAGAAATACTAATAGAAATACATTTGCAAGCCTTTAGGCATATATAATTTTGTGCTTATATAAGTAGCGTTGTGAGTAAATCACTCCAATACCTGACATCGTTGTGTTCTTTCAAATAGATATTTACATTAAGCCTGAAGATAGGCACAGGCATGGGAACAATGGTATCTTATTTTTAATCTATTTGAACATATAAAGAGTAAATCAGCTTCTCTCTAACTGTAAGATAAGGGATGATGCTATTTTGCTTATAAGCATTATCTTGGAATTCTGCATACCCGGGAAAAGGTTCTCAAAGGTTGCATTAGCCTTGCTGTGAGGCACGGACCTGTATCCACGCTCCAGGGAAACAGCCTGCTGTACCTGTCTGCTCGCATGGTCCTATAAAACCGTGCTTATGCTTTTTAAGGACCAAAACTTTCATTGCTGTCTTTAGTCCACTTCTTTTTGAGGATGATGGTCGTTATTCTTATATTTTGTTTCATGTATATTTCCTCCTGCCCTTGAAATCCAAATAGATGTTTGTTTTTACTTCATGTTAGCCAAAAACCTGAGAAGCAATTACATAGATAGTCATTTTCTATTCTTGTGTTTTCATACCTACCACACAACTGGGCTGGGCTCATCTGCATTTAGTTGTCTTGGGAGGGTTAATCATTTTATTTTCAAAAGGTTAATTGCTGACATACGCACAACCCGTGGAATAGCTGTCCTAGATTCTTTTCACTCATTTCTCAAATACTTAGTTTATTTTTGATCTTTTTAAGTCACTGCTGAAAGTCAGTTGCCTCTAGGAATTTCAATATTACATTACAGAATAACAAACTATCCAATATCACTAATGGCCTATTTAGGAATGAAATGCTTTTTTTCCTCTGGTTTTAAGCAATTTCTAATTTTGATAGGAATCGACACCATCTACAAGGATGGAGTTAATAGCTCCCTGAAGGGACACATTACTAGCCAGGTCGTAAAAAACATGCACGACTTGCTCTTTCATCCATAAGACAAGAAGAAAACAAATACATCTATTTTTCCCCAGCGTTTCATTTCTGGTCTGAAGATGCTTGAAAAATTATAATCATTATATTATTTTTGTTGTTGTCATAGTTATTTTTTACATTTCTGAAATCTGGTTATTTATCTGTTTATATCTACCTCTCTGGTATTTATCTATTCATATCCTTTCCTCAAGAATTTACTCTTTGAGATGTCTTTTCTCAAAATTACATCCAAAACAGAATGCAAGTGCTGGGATGAATATAATACACCATTTGATATTGTGATTGCTATGTGATTCTATAATCTGAAAAATTTAGGCAAAAGAACTAGTGAGTGAGGGAAGAAATTACTCAACATATTTGTTTTGGCTGCTTACATTGATCAGATTTGTGGATAATAGCTTTAATTCCTTGTGATGAAACATAACAATCTTCTTCTATTCCTGTATTGTAAATGTACCCCCATTTGACTAAGATAAAGTTGCTCTAAACTCAATTACTTTGCTATTGTACTTGGGTAATGAGTATATCAGTGATGGGTAGGAGAACACAGAGCACTAGGGGAGGAAATAGGAATGGGTGGGCCCAGGGCAGGATTTGATATCCCGCTTGCAAACATCATGATAAAAAGAAATTAGAAAATCTATCTCAGCGTTGGGAGAAGAGAAGGCCAGATAGGTGCAAAAGACTTGCTAGAACTATACATAAGTGGAGAGGGGGAACATGGCATAGATAGGTTCAAAATGCTTTCTTATGCTCTGGCCAGTGTGGTTCAGTTGGTTGGAGCATTGATCCATAGACCAAAAAGTCTCTGGTTTGATTTTTGATCAGGGAATATGCTTGGGTTAGGGGTTCTACGAGAAGGTAATCAATCGATGTTTCTCTCTCACTTCGATGTTTCTCTCTCTCTCTCTTTCTCTTTCCCTTCCCCTCTATCTAAAAGCAATGAAAAAAAGATGTCCTTGGATGAGGAGAAAAATAAAAAAGATTTTTTTTTTTCCCTGCAGGAAGAGAAAGGGTCGTGTATTATTAGGTCCTATAGCAAAGGATTCAGTTTTCCTCAAAGTGAAAGAAGCTAATGTTTGTTGAGCTTCTTCTAAGGCCAGGTTTTCCACGGATGACATCTCATTTAATTTTGCACACACCCTCATAAAGGAAGTCACAATAGTAATAATAGCTAACATCTTTTCCATGCTAACTATGTGCCTCACACAGTAATAATTGCTTGTTTCACATTGCTTCTTCATAACAGTTCTTTATACTTGAGGAAATAGCTTCAAAGGTGAGGTTAACTTGTTAATAGAGCTGGAATTTAAATCCAAATAAGTCTGACCCAAAGCCCAGAATTCCTGGCTTCCCATGATGGTTCCTCAGTGAGTGAAAAATCCACTGAAGATAGATGAGCCATCTTTTAATTTATGACACATTGTATCTTTTAAGTAAGCTGAATACCTACTTGGTTGGGCTGACTCATTACCTAAATCCCTCAGAATGAAGTGAAGGTAATAGCCAAAGAAAGCTGTTAAGAGTGAGGGTTTCCATGACTTATGGACGCTCAAGAGCAAGGAGTAGAAATATTTGGCCAGATCCCATCCTTAGGCTACCATCTAATGATAAATAACCAAACACACAAAACTGAAAGACTCCAAACCCTTAACCCTTTGAATGGTAGTGTTGAAACGAATCTTAGGAGAATATGGAAACTCTTGATTGGATGATACTTTGGAAAATGTTATTTCATTCAACATCCTACAATGCCTCTGGGTTACAACTACCACATAATGATATATCTACTGCTCTATAACTATCTCCAAATGTGAGGAGAAGGACTGGGTCGCAGAAGAAGAGAACTTTTTGGAGCATGTCTTCATGGAGCTCCAGGTGAAGTGGGTCTCCACATAGCTTCCCAGACTACTGCAGCAATATTTGGAGATCCAAGGAAAGGGGAGGAAAGGTCAAATAAGCCAAACGCCTGGCTGAGTAGCTGCAGCAATGCAGTGCTTCTCCCTGCCATAGATTCCTGTGAGATTAAGAAATAATTCAGTATTGAATTTCCTCAGCTTCTGATGACTCAGGATGTGGTTGTGGCATGCCACAGTGTGGCTATTTTGAAATTTGTGGTTATTTTATGCCCAACTACCACCAAGAATTCTCAGTGGGTGGCATCGCCTGTGCCCTTTTATACTTAAATAGGAAAAGAAATGAGTTCAGAAAGATTTTGTCTCCAAACATGCAGTGTTTTCATGATTAAGTTATAACTTTTATAAATGAGGTTTAGTATTGTTAAGCTATATTAGATAGTGGTTTTTAGCGAAAATTTTGTGATGTTCTTTATATCACGTCTATAAAATAAACCTGCTAAATTCTGAACTTTCTACAAATCTTACCCCTTCAAAATGCCCTAAACTTCCTGCTATACTTTTAATTTATAATTAAGACTTTATTATATGGCATGTTGGAAAAAGAGAAAATGACAGATGAGTTAAGATTTAGAGTTACCTGTGCTTTAATTTAGACTAATTTTCTTCATTTCTGGCTGTACCTAATGTCCTTTCCGCTACACGAAGCGGAAGCCACAGATGTCTTCCGAACAATTATTTAAGGCAGAGAGTTTCAACGACTTCTTAGTTAAGAGAGCAGGAGAAGATCGCTTGGACATATAAAAACCACCTCCTGTTTCAGAGTGGAGTTTGAAAACCCGAAATACTCTAAAACACATCCTGGAATTATGTAAGAAAATCAAGTTTTACTTCAGAAATAATTATCATTGAAAATAAACCTGCCCTGGTTAAAGCGAAGAGGTTGGTGGGCAGAGGAGAGGAAACCGCCGCCCAGCGATAGGGGTATTGATGAAAATGTGCTGATGACAGGCAAGGACGACGCCAGTGAAACTGGGCCAGAGAGGCTCTAGATTGATAACTGGAAGTCATCTATGGTGACATAATTTTTAAATTAGGGCTCAAAAGTGGAGCAAAACTCATATTGGAGGGCAAAAAGAAAAACAGCCTCTAGAACTATCTGCGTGGTAAAATGCCAGACTTTGACAATAATAGGAATTTTCTGTTCTGCCACTTTCAGAGTTAATTTCCCTGTCTTGAAGTCAGGAGGAATTACAAAAATCTTTTATATCAGATTTGCAAATACCAATAAGTTACCCACCCCCACTTTTTCTTTATCAGCTTGCCCTTTCAACAGGCAGTGCACAGTAAAATGAATAAATTCAGCATATTTTCCTGTTCACCAAGCATAAATTATTACTAACTGTGGTGAGAGGCTATTTGAAAAGCTGTTTTATTTCATAGATGAGACTCCTTTTATCTATAAATGATTCTGTTTGAAATCAAAGTAGATACTGTCTTATCTTTGTGACCTCAGGAAACTGAACTATGATGACATATTTCCATTCGAAAGAGGGCAATGAGAAGATTCATAAATAAACTGAATAGACTCTGCTAATCTATTCCTGCTCTTGGATCGGATTCCCAGTCTTTGAAATTCTGGGAGAATTACCATAGTATTAGTATGTGATAGGACACCACTGCAAATTGTCTGATGAGTGTGTTCTCTCTGGCAGGCTTCAGTCCTAGGTGAAGGACTGAACTCTGTGACCTCAGAGATCGCTTCCAACTGAAGTGCATTACAATTCTTTCAAATGAGAGCCATTTAGTAATGGGCTGTTACTCTGTTATTTTTGCTGGACTTTCACCTTTAATGCACGAAGTCATGATTTCCCTCAAAATGTGCATCCATCAAAGGAGTGTAGCTTTTATCCAGTGGCAAACGGCCTGGAAATTCATAAAGAGTTTTCACGCAGTAGCACATTTATTCAGTCCTCATTTCATCTGTTACCTATCTTCTGTCTTGTGCTTGCATTATAATAAGCTGGGCATTGAACCACAAAGTTGGGATTCAGCATTAACATGTTACATTATACCCCTTACCATTTTGCTGTTTTCTTGATTGATTTTTCTTTCTTTCTATTTGCTTATATTTTTATTTGGCAGTAAGGATCGATGATTTCTGAAAATGTACATTTTTAGGGAAGCAACTCTGGACCGTGACGTCTGACTATTTGGGCATTGCCACTAAAGAAAATAGATTGGGCATTTTGAACCTCGTGTGGTAAGGCAGAAAATAACACTGAATCAAAGGCTCTTGGCTGTGAGCAGGGGTGACTCACAACCTTGGCTCTCCCATTCAGCAGGAAGTAGAACGTGCAGGAGACTGACTCACTAGCCCGGCGGCACGTGCGTGAAGTTGAGCAGTGAGACCAACTGCCTGACAAGCCGTGTCGGCTGTTCTCCCAGTGAAGTAAAAAAGCATGTGAAGATTATTCATCCTCATATGTTAGGCCTCAAAATAGTTTACACTGTTGATCCATTTATAAGAAACGAGCAACCAATTTTCTCAGCCCACCTGGGCAGAAGTTCAAATGACCGAAAACTCTTCAGGGCAGAAACACACATCAAGTACAAAATTTTGGGATCAACTTTGACTACTCTCTCTTTCCTGCCCAGAAATGTGTCTTGAGTCACAAGATTTTTAGGCCTGAACTACCTCTTGTGAAAGCTACCCCCTTATGCAATTTAGGCCCTCCTGATCTCCCCTGTACCATGGCTATTGTCTTTAAAGTGCGTGAAGCAGTTAGGATTCCCGGGTTGCAAGCACTGGAAACCAATTCTGAGTAATAAAAAGGAATTACTGAAAGGACACACAAAATCAACAGGGGATGGAAAACTGGATTTGTGAGTAGGTAGAAACAAGGCATCTCTGGAAGGCCAGAAATCAGGAAGCAAAACACCTGCTTCATAGCAGGTTGAATCTGGTTGGCGTCAGTATAACTGTGGCCATGGATGATGTACATTCTTTCTGACCTTGCATCATTGGTTTAAAGAGTGTCCGAATGACACTCTCTATTTCTGGATGTGTAGGGGTGAGAAGAAAGAAAATCTGATCCCATGGCTTCCTGAATCTCTGGAATTACCTCTTCTCTAAGACTACACATTATGTGATGAGGTAATTGCCAAAAATGACACTGGAGGGCCATTAGATGGTGGAAAAGGATGCTGGGTAACAAGTGTCCAGGAGGAGACATTTTTCCCAATCCAACTTATTTCAGTTTAATTCAGGAAACATTAATTTAAGCATCAACCCTGTACAAGATGCTATGTTAGGTATTGGACATTCTGGGAAAAGGGGTCTTCTATACTTTATTACCAATTTGTTGTACTTAGTGGGGTCCTATATTCCCATAGTTTTTTTTTTTAGACTGTAATTTTTAGAACAGATTTAGGATCACAGTACAATTAAAAGGAAGGTACAGAGATTTTCCATATAATCCTTACCTCCACACAAACATAGCTTCCTCCATTATCAACATCCTCTACCAGACGTTAGGTGAAAACATGCATAAGGGTGACTGTGGTGATGGAAATGCTCTAAATCTGGATTGTGGTGATGGTTGCCCAACTCAGTAAATGTACTAAAAATAAGCAAAATTTACAGGTAAAACAGATGAATTTGATGGCATGCAAACAATATCTCGATTAAGTTGTTAAAAGAAGATGTCAGGAGATATTTAAGGCTGGCAAGTGCATGCCTGTGGTTGGAAAAGCCTTTCAGTACGCAAGGCGTCAATTGAGAGTGGTAGGATGACGGAAGTAATGTTTGACGAGCCAGCCTAGGGCACAGGAGGGGCTGGGGTTAACAAAGGGTCCTCACAGGCTTGGGAGCAGCCCAACTACTTACTTCTTGATCATTTGTCATTACTTTGTTTCAGAAAAGTTGGGGCTCAACAGGTGTTCACAAGGGGTACCAGCTGCTGGCCCATGAGCTGAGACTGGGCATGTCACAGTAAAGGAGGATCCCTGAGGAGGAGTGAAAAACAAGAAGTGTGGCCTATTTCTTGGGAGCGAGGACTGCCGTTTTGTGTCCCTCCTAATTGTCCCCCTCACCATCCCTGGAAGCTCACTCAGGAGACGATAAATGGAGATATGGCCTACTCCCCTTCCCCACAGGTCTCCAGCCCTTGAGATATATCATAAGAAAAGGAATAATAAAATGCCTTGTTGATTATATTATTTGCTCTAAAAGTTCTAAATCCCAGAGACTCCAAGACAGCAACTTAGAGTCTTTTTCTTCAAATGTTGTTCCATGACCTGATGACCATTCTTTTGGTAGAAATATTTGTTTCAGGAGATATCTTTGTGCCAGAAAGCCTGCCATAATCATTAGTGCTTATCACATCCAATCTTAATGATTTTTCCTGGCTTTTGGGGTCCCCAGAAATTATCTCTATCTTAACTCTATGTTTTCTCTCACTCCCCTTAACGTTGTCTTCCTGTGCTGGACTGGCTTTCCCCTCTTCCCCTTCACCACGTCCAGCCCTCACTGCCATGCTGCTCCTTGTCACGATGATTTCCCTTCACTTCCTACTCAGACTGGCTCAAGGACCGCCTTTCTCTAAAGAGCTTTCCTTGACTATTTCTATCCCACAACATTTTTCTATTCCTTTGAACCTAACAATGGTTACAATCTGTATCACAGGATTTGAACTTGACTATTCTATTATTCGGTATTTTTCTGATGTATTTACCTCATTAAATCTTATGCAAGTTTAGTGCCCTGCCCTATAAAGCAGAGAGCTTTTATTTAATTAATTAATTAATTAATTCTTTATTTTTATTTTTTACACTATCAGAAATGTCCTCCCCCCTGCCCTGCCCCACTGGACCCACTTTCCCCTCTACTGCCCTCACAAGATCTTTTATTTTTTGGCATCTTCTACACCATGCACAGTTGTGTTGGAACTCTAAAAGTACCCCGCTATTCTCTGTTGGCCTCCCTAAATTTCACTGAGCTACTGAGCTGTTACCCTGGGGTTGTGTGATAGTCTTTCTCAAAGGCTACTTTCTAGTTCAATGTTTACAGTGATTTGGGCAATATTATTGATCTCTGCCATGTTTTTTTTTAATTGTTGTTCAAGTACAGTTGTCTCCATTTTCCCACCACCACTTTTCCCCACCCCACTCACCCCCACCTCCCACCCTCAATCCTTCCCCTCTTTGGCTTTGCCCATGTGTCCTTTATACACGTTCCTTGATGACCCTCCCTCTTCTTTCCCCTGATATTTCCCTACCCCCTCCCCTCTGGTTATCATCAGTTTGTTCTTTATTTCAATGTTTCTGGTTATATTTTGCTTGCTTGTTTGTTTTGTTGATTAGGTTCCTGTTATAGGTGAGATCGTATGGTATTTGTCTTTCATCACCTGGCTTATTTCACTTAGCATAATGCTCTCCAGTTCTATCCATGCTGTTGCAAAGGGTAGGAGTTCTTTCTTTCTTTCTGCTGCGTAGTATTCCATTATGTAAATGTACCATAGTTTTTTGTTCCATTCATTTACTGATAGGCACTTAGATTGCTTCCTGGACTTGGATATTATAAATTGTGCTGCAATTCCACTGCTGGGATTATACCCTAAGAATCCTGAAACACCAATTCAAAAGAACCTCTGCACCTCTGCCATGTTTTAGTGGAGAATAGAACTTCTTCTCTCTTCCCAAATAGGGACACATTGAAGTCAACCCTTCCTGACTCTTCACCCTCCCACCTGTTCCTCCGCTGGGATGAATGAATGGCTACTACAAATGCCAAGCTTGATATTCCTTTAGGCAAATAATAAGAGGATGGGCTTGTGTTTTTCAAAGAGAATGAGCATATACCTATGTCTCTCCAAAAAAAAAAAAAAAAAGGAATGGGCTTCATCACCCTTTCTCCTTTTGTTTCCTGCCCTTCTGATCAGCGAGAAGGGTCACTTCCTCTTTGCGTTCTACACCAAAAGCAGGTTCTTCCTATGTTGATGATAGTAATGTGGGGAAACAGGCATTTTCACTTTCTGTTCTAGTTTTCCTACCTACAACTAGAGTGCTGATCAGGTCTCCCCCTTTGCCATTGGCCTGTGTGTCCCCAGTGTGGAGTAGGATGCATGAAGCAAAACCACATCTCCAATCCAGCAGTTCCCAGGAAGCCTAAACCTCAGGCAAGGAGCTATTTAAGTGGTTGCTTAGTTTATTAATAAAGCCAATATTTCGATTATTGTTCAGATGTCTACTCTACTAGCCACAGCAATGGAAATGAAGATAGGTGAGTGTTAGTTTGGGGCCCCAAACACTGTCTTAAACCTGAGATAAGTCCAGGAACTGGGTTAACCAGATGGTTGTGTTAATTTTAGTGGAGAAAGTCCTATAATTTTAAGTAGGGATGGTCTATGTGTCATTGATAAATGTGTGTGTATTAGTGAGTTCTCTTCCCCATGGCTATACAGAGTGGCAGTGCAGTGAGATTCTTAAGCAGACCATCAAAACTGCCAGACCCTGAAGCCCACCTTGACTTTGGGGGGACCCTGCCAATTTGTGCAAAATCTAAAATCTTTCAGAGTTTGTGGTCATCTATGTTATTTAACTCCCTGCAAAGCCTCTCAGCCAACCTCGGGCATTATTGAGCCCTCATCTGGCCTGTGGCAAAGGCCCCATTTACAACATCTTCCACACCCTGGTCTTTCTCAATCAGTGTGGAAACAGCTGATAGTGACACGTTGTTAGCAGCACAGTGCTCGGAGGAAGTAGACCAAAAGTTAGCATCTTTTTCAGATGTGAGGAATGCATTTCAGCTTACACACACAGGCATGTAGCTATATGCCAGAGATATTGTCCCTGTATAATGGCCGGCACAGCGATGACAGGTATTGTTTAGGATTCCTGCGAGACCCTCCTGAACTCTGTGCTTCCTCCTGACCCGAGATGGTTCTATGTGTAAAAGAGAGAGATGGTGGGATAGGACATGGAACCCAGTGTGTCTTTAGAACAAGAATTATATTACCACATTTGTGGACCTCCTGGCTGAGGGACCTATTTATTTTTATCAATAAGACTCCATGTTCATAAACAAAAGTATAATAGCAACAGCAATAATAATAATGCGCTGTAAGACTGTACTCAGCCAAGTCTTCTGTTTTCCTGACATCAAGTGGCAAAATGTACCCTTCTCCCCTTTACCCCCTTCTTCCAAGGAGCCTAATGAGCTTTGAAATCCCTTTGATTCTGAATGAGCGGCCCAATGAAAGGGACTTCATTTAAAATGGGGAGGCTGAGCCAGCTTGCTTTCTCTCCAGCTTCCTCAGTGAGCTCAGCGGCCAACCTTTTGGCTCAGCAACTGGCCTGCTAGTTAAATCCAACCACAGAACAATCACTTGATGTGATTTCTAGCTTATTAAAAATGGAGTGTAGCCAGCAGGGATTCAAGCATAAAGGTAATAAAAGAGCATCTAATAAAAACTTAAAAATGTGTGCACACAGATCCCAAGGTAAAGTGGTCTTTAATCCCCACTAATTCCTTCAGATTAGGATTTGAAAACCAGGGATAACAGGACAGTTTCAAACCCTGGGCTTTTTCCCCCTTCCAAAATTTTTTCCTAGTCCATTACTTTTTTTTTTTTTAAGATTTTATTTATTTATTTTTAGAGAGAAGGGAAGGGAAGGAGAAAGAGAGGGAGAGAAACATCAAACTCTCACACGCTCCCTACTGGGAACCTGGCCTGCAACCCGGGCATGTGCCCTGACTGGGAATCTAACCGGGACCCTTTGGTTCGCAGCCTGTGTTCAATCTACTGAGCCACACCAGCCAGGGCCAAAATTGTTTCCTAAATGATGGTGCAGGGATGCTGATTATGTTGCTTATACCTAATTTCCATTTTATATATTTCAAGATGTAAGCTCTAGTTGTATGAATCAGTAAAAGAATGTAAACACTCAGACATTTAATAACAAAACCGTGTCTTCTAATTTTAATGAATGAAGTACGTGGTGCTTGTGGGAAAATCAGAATGTCAGCTTCCCTAAACTTGGATGACATATCTTATGGCAGGGTACAATTTATCTGTCACTGCCCTCACCTGCTAATGAATAAAAATATAAAGCATACAATTTCTGAAAACCTCCAGACCTTGCCTTCTTGCTACTTCTCTGTGACTTCTTCTTAGGTAACTTTAAAAGGTTCTGGTTTCTAATGCAATAATCAAAACAAGTAAATGTCTTCCAATTTACTGTTTCTTGCTGCTTATCATTTAGCTACATTATATACATTTTCACATTTTGCTTCGGAAGAGGAATGCTGATTCCGAAGGATGGAGCCTTGTAAGACAGTTGGTGTCACATTTATTAGCTACTGCTTCTGAATGTGAGTAGTGGTAGAAAGAGGTCAACAAAGAGAACATTGAGTTACTCTTGAATTGGCCAGTGGTGACTGGCAGCTTTAGCAGAGCAGCTAGATGCAAGATTCCAGAAGGCAGCTTTTCTTCATAAGGCAGCAGAATGTGATGGAGAGAGCCTAAAACCAGCAGGCAGTAGACTCAGCTAGTTCTCGCTCTTCTGCTGATAACTTGTTTCACTTTGGACAAAATCCTTCACACCTTGGTCCCTCTGCCCCTTCGTCTGTGAAATGAGGCCAGATGATCTTCGAGCCCTGGGATTTGACACTATGACCATTTTATTATGGAATCAGAAAAATCCAAAAGGCCCTCCCAGGATCAGATAGTTCACTGCTTTGTGTTACAGTAATTCTGTACCAATAGCACTCCAAATAAAAGGCAACCTGATCTAAATCAATGATAAAATCACAACTCATTCAGGGAGTGCTTTCCATGTGACTTCTAACAAATGTAGCTGAAAGAAAACTCTCCACTCTCTTCTGCCCAGAGGATGGGGAGGAGGATGCAATGCCCCTTAAGCCTGCTCTATATTAAGGCAAGGGACTGCATGGAGCTGTGCTCACCGCTGTACTCCAAACTCCTAGCATGGTGCCTGTAGGAAGTAATCAATATGTGTTGATAGAATAAGTGAGTGAATGAATGAAACATTCAGGAGGGTCTTTGTGTGGTTAAGGGTTTTTAAGAGGTTTCTAGCTTCCTCATGGGTCAGTTTCTGATCTCAGGAAAGCCTACTGGGACATAACTTGTAAATGGGAGAGAGGGTTAGGGAAGGAAGAGTAAAGGAAAAGAATTAGCACTGCTCTGAAAAATAAATCTGCCTTCATTGAGAGTTAAGACTGGGTTAGAAAAATGTTTCTCTTCTTCACCCTTGTGCTTTAGTTGTGGTGTGTGTGCGTGTGTGCACGCGTGCACGCACGCAACAGAGGGGGCGGGGAGAGAGAGAGAGAGAGCGCACCAAGAATTACCTGTTCAGAACAAGGGCAGGTATGTCTTTAGCTCATGGTCTAAAGGGCAAACCACAACCATGTTGTGTTCTGCGCCCAACTTGAGAGTCAAAGCTCCAACAACACCTTAGAATGTGAAGTGCCATTGTGATCTATTATCTTGGAGGCACCTGGTTATTAATTCAGACTAAATATCTCAGCCCTGGGAAATGTACTGCTGCAGAAGAGCTGGGTCCTGTGGGGTTTCTCCAAGCGTGACCACAGAGGAGAATGCTTTGTTAGAAGGAAGCTGCTCCTGAAGACATGGGAACACGGGAGCAAAGTTAGGATCTAGGATTGCCTGAGATGTCACTATGAAGCCTTTAACTTCTTGGGTACTTTTCTTTCAGAATATAAGACAATTTATATTTATTGCAAGGTTTAGAATCTTTCTTTTCTTCTGTTGAAATTTTCCTTAATTATTCTAACCTTTCAGGAGATTCTGCTATTCCCACTTCTCCTGCCATTTCAGGAGCTTGAATGGATTAGGGAAGAATATAAAAGGGCATTTTTATTAGAGCTCTATCTATCTATCTATCTATCTATCTATCTATCTATCTATCTATCATCTATCTACCTTTCTACCATCTGTTAGGGAAGCAGAATCCTACCAACTACCTTTGACACTCAAAGGTTCAAGGAGACCAAATATATACGGCTGCATCACTGTGCCCTAAGACCACCTGCGTTGGCTCCCATTATAATCATAGTACTCTTTCAAAATGAATGCCTATAAATGAGTTTTACCAGATTTTTGAGTGCTTACCCTTTTTATCATGTAATTAATGGTATAGATGGGAACAAATACCTGTGGCTCCCTCAAGGACTGCGTGAACTCAAGTACGGCAGTCAGCATTGCTGGAGGACCGTCACATGCCCACACTATCCTAAGGGCCTCTCTGGCCATAATTGGTTGTTTGACTGCACCAGAATTATCAGCAACAAAAGCAGCACAGAATATAAAGATCAAATATTTGTTCTCATTTAAAAAGGAAATATCCAGGAAGGCAGAAAGACTTCCTGGTATGTCTTACTCTTTGGGTCTCCAAACTGAGCACGTTCGTCCTGAGCTCCATGGTTGCAGCTGCCTGTCTGCAGATCATGACGGCTAGGAAAGGAGAAGCTCCAGTCCAGAAAACTCCACTTTCGCCTGGTAAACCAAAGACCACACAGAGCTGGTAGCTTTAAAGTGCCATTCAGGCATAAAAATAAAAAGTCGGGCCTGGACACTAAAAGCTGCTTTTTGAATCAGGCAAAAATCATTTTTCTATAATTACCAAAGCCAGAAGTTGTTTAAATAGAAAAAAAGCTTGACTGTGTTATTTCTTGATCTTTGTTGTTGTTAAGGTAGTTTTTTTTATTCCTTTCGAAGACATTACAGACACAGCCTAATAGCTTAATTTGAGTGATTTTTTTTAAAGGAATGAATTAGTGCCACGTTTTGTTTATAATTATAAGGATCAGTGGCTGCCCCCGACCCCTTTAAAGCCAGTGGTCCATTTACTGAGGGATAGAAAGCCGAAAACTAAGCTTCTTTGCCTGGAGGGCTTCCACAGCCTAGTGATTTGAGGGAGGTTTTATCTCTTTAATGAGTATAATATTAAAATTAGGTGGGTTCAAGAGGTTTTATTTTTTCAGAATTTGAACTGTATCTGTGGACATCTGCAAATGCCAATCGTGTGACTTATATGAGCACAATTAATTGTTTGTGCTCTCACATATGCTGACAGCATTTGTTTGGTGCACCTGCTTCTGCTCCAGTTCCAGTTTGCTTCGATCTTTTGATTTTGCTTTAATGTGCAGGCGTTTGCTGGAGTGTAACCACTTACAGAGCATCTGGACTCGCATGGGTTTTAAAACTGAATCCGCATTTTAACAGTTTCTCACCTCAATCTCGATGAGAAAAAACCAATACATCATAGCAACCAATATTAATAATTCCTTCACATTCTTAAATGCTTGTATTTGCTTCTCGGTTATAATCCTCAATTTGGAGTTTGGCTCCCTGCTTTGTCACAGATTCCCAAGGGCCTTATAATAATGCTTATCAGTTGCATAGCACTTTTGAAGCCTCTTTCAATCATTAATTAATTCATAAGATGTCTTTTGGACCAAAGAGGTTAAATGACTAGGCCGAGGCAACATAGGGATTTGGCTCAGTCCTTCTATTCAATTTTTCAAATTTTCAGGATGGAAGATACATTTTAATGCCCATCAAAATTTGCAACCTCAATATTACAGTATCAGGGTCAGTTAATAAGTTTCGACAATCTGGGTGAATAATTTGCTCTTTGTGGTGACTGGACCATAGATCAAACACGTAAAAGTTTAACATTGTTAATCTGCATAGTACCTTTTCAGGAAACCAGTGGTGACAAAAGCAATGCAGGGATTGCAAGATGGGAACGCTCTTCCAACTTCCTACCAAGTGCTTAAGAAAACATTGCCTTTTTTTGCTCCTTGTCACATTTGGGATCTACAGGGCACTTTGCATCCAGCGCACCTCAGGGCTTCAATAAAGACCAGCTTGATTGGCTATTACCCTGAGCTCAGAGTATCATCTGAGATGGGAATAAAATCTGCTGCTATGAAAAAAGATCAAAGACAAGGTGGAAAACAGAGACCTCAACTGATGAGACGTGTCTACGTGAAGGGAAGTGGACAGAGAGTAATAATCACTTCCGAGATGGTCACGACGTGGACTTTGCACAAAAGTCCTGGAAGCACTAAATGGAGTTGTCTCAGTTTCCTAGGGTTGTTGTAACAAGTCACCATGCACACGGTGGCTTAAAAAGACAGAAATTTATTCCTTTACAGATCTGGAAGCAAGAAGTCCAAAATTAACATGTAGACAGGGTTGGTTCTCTCCTGAATCTCAGAGGAGAATTCGTGTCATGCCTCTCTGTTAGCATCTGGTGGCTGCCAGCAACTCTCTTGGCTTGATGATGCATCACTCCAATCTCTGCCTCCGTCTTCTCATGGCTATTTTCTCTCTGTGTCTCTGTGTCTGTGTATCTCAAATCTGCTTTTTTCTTCTGTTATAAGGACACTAGTCATTAAACTTCTGGCCCACTCTAAATTCAAGATGATTTCATCTGCTCTTAACCTAATTACATTTTGCAAATAGCCTCTTTCCAAAAAAGGTTTTATTCATAGTTACTGGGGGTTAGGACTTGGTTGTGCCTTTCGGGGGGGGACACATTACAGGTGTCATCCTTTAAATCTTGGGTCTGGGGAAAAGCCGAAACAGTCTCCAGATACTGCTCTCCTGTGAGTCCAGAGACTGACAATAATACTAATTCTAAATACTAAATTTCTGCAAAGAACAACATTCTCCTATATAACCACATTACAATGATTACAATGATTGTTTCTGGAGGCAGAGCTGACAAATGCTTCCTTCTGTTCCTCTCCTATATTGTCCTATCCATCCAACTCTATGCCCAAGTAGAGAGAGGAATTGCTTTTAAGCCCCCCAACCCCCAAGGCATCCAGTGTTCACAGGAGAAGGGGCTGCTGTATGGGCAGCAGAGACAACTTTCATTCCATGCACACCAGCAGGCAGGTACCTCTACTTCCTCCTGGCTCAGACTGTCAGTGATTTCACAGGTGGTCCAGGCGAAGAGGGTGGCTCTCCGATTCCTGATACGCATATTGTGGGTGAGAGACACTCTGCCTTTGGCTACGGTAATTCACAGGACACTGATCTGGGTCCCCTGGCAGTGTCTTTGCACTGTGCTGATCCTCTTGATCCTTCCCAAACTACCCCAGACCTGCTCATTGGGGAACCCACAACATTCCTAGCCATCAAATTTTGTGACTTAATGAACCATCCTGGAATGTCCCTCTCTCACCACCTACAGCAAATCAGTCCCTGGGTCATGCGATTCCTCAACTTTACATTTTCTAATCCATACCCTTTCTTTCATCCCCATCAGCCGCGTTCCCTTTCAGGCTTCTATCGCCATCTTGTAAACTATTAACACTGGCTGCTTCTCTGGTTGGTCTTCCTCCAGCCAGTCAGTCCTTGGAATCCATCAGCTGTTCTATAACAATATTGATGCCTTTACCATTTTTGGGTACTCTCTTGCTTTTATTTTTCCACTGGCTTCCTTGGCCAGATTAATGCCCAAACTCTTTAGCAGGCCACAAAGCTCTTTATGATAAAGTTGACTAGGTTGCCGAGCCTTCTGTCAATGGTGTAGACATGACTTTGGCTAAAAGGACCTATAGGTGACACAATCCTGAGTTGGGCGCTCTATTTTAGTGGAATAAACCTCTACTCAGTCCACTGCTTACTGAATCAACATATCCAGAGGCTGCTAAAAAATCAGTGATGCTCAAGAGACTTTACTTTTTAAATACAGGGCATGTTTTGAATGTTTAATCATTGGTCCCTCAACCTTTGCTTATTTTTAAAATTTATCTCTAAAACCTTATATTCCCCCATTTTCCCCAAAGCTGATTGTATTCTACCCACTCACATATTTTAGAGTTCTCTAAGCACTTATGATTTCATTCCTCCATGTATTTACCCATGCTGTTCCCTCTTCCGGGGGTACCACATGCACTGTGTACATCTGAGCATCCTTCGAACTTGAGTGTTCGGTTCTCTGTTAGGCCTGGGAGCCTTCTTGCTTGGCATTCTCATAGCAGTCTAGTGAGTGTGATAACAGAGTTTATCACATCTGTCCAACCCCAGAGTGGAGTTTTAAAGCTATCAATATCCCATTAGCAGGGAAATCAATTTTTAAAATGAGGTAGAACAGAAAAATATCAAGTATGTTGCATTTAGTAAGCATCTGGTATGTGAACTTTTGTTGCTGCTGCTGCTGTGTGTGTATTTGTGTGTGTACTGAGTCCAAGGGTGTTTCTTGCTATTATGGGTCATAGACACTAGACAGTGTGTTATCTGATTGCCAAGGTCTTGCCTCAGTAATCTTTCACCTTTGTGTGCCTCAGGCCTGCTCAGTGGTTTCACAGAGCTGACAGTCAGCAAATGTTGGGTGAATGAATAACTTAGTGCGGCTGTGAGAATCCTGCACAACGTTCTCAGGAGGCCAAGAAGAGTAACGACAAAACACCGAGGACTTCAGAAACCACTTGACAGCCCTACCCATGTTTGCAAATAGCCAAAGTCAGGAGTTCAGAACAAGTCACGCCTGTGTCTTCTGCAGGTTACAGACTCAGATGCAGCTGATATTTACTTAGCACCTACCTCTTTGTCACATGCTGTCTCATGTAGTCTTAGAAAAATGCTGCAGTCATAACATTCCCTTTCCAGGGGGTAAAGCTGAGGCACAATGTTGCTTCAAGTGATACCGCAAATCCTCAGCGAGGACTGTGCTTGCATTGCCATCTATCATCTCTTAGGTGAGTGTTTGTTTGCTCTTTTATATAAGGAGACGTACAAGCCAGGAGTGTGGCAGCTTCTGGAAGGCTGAGGAGGAGTGCTGGGGGAGGAAAAGGGCAGTGCAGGCCACTTGCTCAGTTACAGCGCTGAGGAAACAGCCACACGGAGAGGAAAAACATTACCACACATTTGTCACAAAGACTTGTAAGGCCTGTGAAGAAGTGATTCGAGTAGGCGTGTCAAAGGTCCATTAACCAAAAAGCAGAAGATGCGGCTCTCTACGTATGATGGGAAGTATTTGTCACACAGTTGTACTGTCACGGATGAGAGCCATTAGCAGCTGCTGTGTGCCACTTGCATATTAACCACACAATTGGAGAGATTGATGTGGGAGCCGAGTTCCCGAAGCTCTCCCCTGTCTGCCTTCACCTGTCTGCTCCCTCTTCCCTCACCCCTACTGCCACTGTCTGCTCAGCCCAGCCCCCCACCCCAGGCCCCCTCCTACTCCCATCTGGATGTCTCAGAGCAGATGTGGACAGAGCCGTGTGCTCCATCGCTCTAACACTGATGTGTTTCTAGATCGGCTCACGTTGGATTGTGATTAGTGTTCATTGTTATCCTCGCTGAGTCAGATAATGGTGATGGTTATTGATGATTTACACAACACAAACCTCTTTGTTTATTAGGAACCCTGCACACAAGGAAAGGAACTCATTAAAGATGAAAAATAACATATTTATTCTTCTAAAATAGGCAAGTGTAAGACCATATCCTTGGCTCAGTCCTGTTGAACATTTTTATCAGGGTCTTGGACAAGACATAAAAGACCTGCTGATCAAATTTGCAATTGGCACAAAGCTGGGCAGGGTAGCTAATAGGCTAGATAAGAAGATCAGATTTTTAAAAGATCTTGACAAGTAGAACAAAAGGCCAAAATGAACATGGAAAAATTTAATAAGAAAAAACTTGAGGTCCTGCCCTTGGAGAAAAAATAAACCTGTTCAAAAGGACATAGGATGGAAAGAAAAGACCTATCTTTGTAGCAGTTCTAACGAAAACAGCCGAGGGCTTTTAGTGGACTACAGCCACAAAGGCGATGCAAATGAGGCCGTGTGACTAGAGGCACAGCAAGGCCGTCCCAGTGAGTCTGCACAGGTCCAACCACATCCGCGGGACTCTGGGCAACTGTCACGTTTAAAACAAAAATCAAAATATATGTCACTTATTAATTGAAAATTCTTTTTATCAAATTACTCTTCAGAAATTACCAGAGTCACAGAGTTAATTGAGCTAATAAAATATTATTAGATGCATTAAAACCCCCCAAAACTATAGCCTTCCAACATTCCCTGAACCCAGGTAACACGTGTTGATAGCCAGGGGTGTATCCTATGCGGTTATTCACCCTGGTACAAACGTACCAAAACAAATGCACATGCATGTACGATTTTCATTAGAATTGTTTGTTTTTTATTACGTGAATCCTGCAAAACCGATTACTCTCCAACTTTCTTTGCTTAAGAATATGTCATGATGCCTCTCTGGGTTAATATGGACAGTGCTACAGTATTTTAAAAAATGCTTAATATTCTATGACATGGATGTGCTACCATTTATTCAGCTTTTCAGTGTCACACTTTAAGAGAATATTGGCAAATAAGGGAGGAGATGACTTTCCAGTGTAGGGTGGTGGAAGATGGAGCTAGAAGCATGATATACAAAGAATGATCAAAGCAACCAGATATTTAACTGGGAGAATAAAAGGTGGGTGGACAAGAGGGAGAATCGGGTGGGTTCATTAATTAATATTGGGGTTTTGCTTAGTATGGGGTTAAACAAGTCTGTGATTCTATGTATAGTGTTTGGTTCCTTGTCAAGACAGGGCTGGAGAAGGGGAGAGGGTGGAAACAGCTTCCTTCTGGTAGTTGGAGGGATGTGCAAAATAACAGTTTTGTTTGGAGGGATGTTCGAAACAACAGTTTTGTGGGTTGACAAGCCTGCCCCCGCCACCCCCAGAGAGCTGGCGGCCATGGAGCAACCTCCACAGTAAGCACATTAGAAAAACATTAGGGGAAAATAATAAAAATAATGACATTAAAAAGAAAAATCATAGTAGAAACCAAACAAACCCAGCCCTAGAGCTGAGGCAGGCACCAGCCGAGATGTTGTTGGCATGCTCGAGAGAAATTTGATTTCAATGAATTTCATTGTCAGTGTAATCCTGGAACGAATCACCCTCCTCCACCCTTCCTCATCATTTTAATACCACTGATTTAGGGGACATGGCATTAGAGAGATAAAGAGGTTCACAAACAACATTAGCCAGGAGCCCCCTGGCCCGAGGCAGAGCTGGACCCAGGCAGGAGGCTGTTTGCTACTCTTCTGGCCTATAAATCTGAAGGCAGTTGAATCCCTGTGGGATTGGAAGCTGTCAACCCTGAGACCAGAGCTGTTGCTTTTCCTGTTCCCAACCTCTCCCTCCCTCCACAGGCCACCTGACTGAGGCTTGAGAAATGAATTTTCTCACTCGGAAGCAAGGGTCTGACAGAGCAGGTGCTGGAAAAAGTCAGCTCTCAGTTGGCTTCCAGGGTTTATTTCCCAGATCCTGAATGTTCTCTCCTGTGGTGCTGGGAAAGCCACCTGTCCTGGCAGAGACACAGGGACTCCACACCAGCATAGGAACTGGCGGCAGTACTGGGGCAGGGTGCTTCCAGCCTGGTGATCAGGGGGTCTCTCACAGCCTCGAAACCACGCTCCCATTTTATTCTTTAATGAATATGTATTTGATCCTTTATTGGGGGCCAGGCATGGTGACAGGCACTTCCCATGGATAACCTTGATCCATTATCCCAACCCTCTGGTAGGTACTGTCCTATGTACATGCTACACACAAGGAGTTTGAGGCTCAGGGAGATGAAATTACCTGGCTCAGGTCACTCAGCTGGCCAGGAGTGGGGCCGGCGCTAAACTCCAGCATCAGTGCCCTTTCTTTTAAGAGCTGATGATGGCAAATTGTCATGAGTAGTGTCTTGGGGAAAAGTTGGCCTAAAGCTTGTGCTTTCTCTCTTTTGATTATAAATCTAACCAATGGCATGTGCTCCATTTCAAAATGCTGAAGCTGCCCTCGTTTATCTAGAGTTCATCACAGCCCTCAAAATTGCTTAGGGGATGGGGGACCTATTTTATTCATATCAGTGTGTCAGACTATTACCATCCAGGCAAGTAACTGAAACAAGACCTAGACATTAGAATTAGAAAAATCCACAAGGTACTGTGGCTTGGCTGCCTCAGGGTGGCACTTTTAAGATGACAGAGCCCACTGATGTTCTTTCTTCAGAGAGGCAGTGAAGAACAGTGGTCTGGAATATAGTCATTAAACTTGAATTCTAGAGTGAACTGACTGGGTTTTACCTGTGAACTTAACCATCTACACAATAGGGATAATAATAAGATGATACTTTGTTTATAGAGTACTCGGCTCAGTACCTTGCACAAAGGAGATGTCCTGTAGGGTACAGAGGTGACACTGCAGAGGCACTGTCATTGCGACATGCACTTGGAATTGCTTTTCCTTTAGTGACAATATGTTACAGACAATCCATTTCTGCTCATAATTCAGGCGTCTTCCGGGGAATCATTTGGAAACCGCATGACATGTCGAGTAGGAGATAGTGCCGGGCTCTAAGAGCCAGCACACCTGGTTCCCAGCCTCGGCTGTGCCCGTCACCCAGCAACCGCCTCTGCTCAGAGCCTCGGATGAAGCACCATAACAGCCACCTGGCCTAGTACCGCCACCTGAAATGAGGTCACAAACACGGCATCTGGAGTTGTTTGGTCCCCAGAAGATGCACAGTGGTCATCAGTTCCCTTCTGCCATGGCCCAACCACCAAGCTTCCCAGACCAGATCGCAGGCGAGTGTCCCTCAGACTTCCCCAAACCTGTTTCAGTTCCTTGATGAGGAAGACACGGCATCCTAAGGAATGACATGACCTTCCAGGTTAAACCGAGTTTGAAGACAGAAAAGTGTGGTCATTAGATGGATATTCAATCAACAATTCAATCAGACTCAATCTAGATGAGAAAATCCTTTTATGAAGCATTTAAAAGCTTTTTGAGATCTGAAATTATGCAGAAATAGCAAGAGAACGACCCACTCATCATTCGCTTCAATTTCTCAAGTATACAGGGGTTATAGAAGTAGGCTTACAGTTGTGAGTGACATTTTCTGGAGTTAATAAAGCTACTGTAATAATCATAATGTGCATGTCTTTTTTTCTATACGAACTACTGGAAACCTCCTTTTGCTCAGCCCTGCCCATCTCCTGGCTGTGCCCTGCACACAGGCCTCGACTTGCGTTCATAGGGATGTGTGAGTCCTGGAAGACCAGCACCCCTAACCCAGGATCTGAGTCCTCATTGAAAATGGAAAATTGGGATAAGATTTTCTTGAAGGTCCCTTTTGGTCACCAGGATTCTATGGCTTCTTTTCTCCCCCTGCTGAGGACTCCCTGTTAGATGCCACTTATCCTGAGGCCCTCTCTTACACCCCCTCCCCCACCCAGGATTTTCTACTTCTTTGCAGGAGTCCCTGCCTATGGTATGCACGTCTTTCAAACCTCTCCACCCGAGAGTTAACCTTTATGGTCCCCCTACTAGCCTGTAAGAACTTTGGGGGTAGAAATAACATCTGCAGTTAGTTCTGTGCTTCCCAAATCCAGCTTTTGGGCTCTCACATAGCAGACATTTATTCATGCTAAAGGAATGGATGTTGAAGAAACAGTAATCAAGTGCTTTAACCCACTGTAGTTCCTCTATCCTCATACGGAACATGGGCGTATCTAGCTAATAGGGTCTTATGAGAACTAAATGAGAAAACCCATTGTCAGTGTTTAGCACGGTGCCTAGTACATAGTCATCCCTCAGTAAATAGTAACCATCATTATATTATCAACACTCCAATTCCCATTTCCTTGTCCCCATTTTAAAAACATACAGACATAATGGCTTTCCTTTGGGATAAGCCTGAGGGCCAAGTACTACGCCAAGAAAAAAGCTGATGTCTTTACTGCTTGTTTTGATTTTTAGAGAAGTATTATGAGGCTTCTGGCTGAGGGGCTGGGGTTTTAGACTTTGCTGAGACCTGCTGTACAGCGAGGAAACTGGGCTGGGGCTCAGAAGGAGAGGGTGGAAGAGCGGTCTGAACTACTGAGGAAGTAGTTCCGGCCTTTGGGGAAGGAACGAAAAGTACCGTTTAATCACTCTTTGACATCACTTCCATACACAAATCCTGGAGCCTGTGGCTCAGGAGAGAGCAGGAGACGATATTCAGGAGGGAACTTATTTTACATAAAAATGATGTTTGACAGATATCACAGTGTGCAAGAAATAAATACTTCTTAAAACAGAAGGCGAAGACACATGTCTCTGGAAATTTAGCAATGTTCCTAAGAGGGATCCAGATGAAGAATATATGGGAGGAGACGTAAGAATACTCTGCACAGAATCATTCACGCTGAATGTTAGCCCAGAAACTCGAACTAACTGTGATCATGAAGTGCCCTCCCAGAAACCTCTGAGGAAGCCTGCCAAGCCTAGAGTTGTTGGTACCAATTACAGGTAACCACGGTATACATTGTTGATTGTGTCTAACTTTTAATAAGTTGATAATCAATGGTTTTTATGGGTTATTATTTAATTTTACATTTATTACTTTCAAGAATATAAGACTGGTTCAAGTAAAAAATATCCCGAACAGTTTCAGCTAGAGAGTTTAGGAATAATTAAACGTATATTAAGCAACATTTTTTTTTTTTTGGTGAAAATACTTTTTTTTCTCCTTTCTTCCCTCTGTTCCTTCTTTTCTCCTCTTTTTATTTTATTCCAGAAAGACTTGGCATAGGTTTACCCAACTATCCAAATAACCCTTTCTCACTGTATTTGACCCGTTTATCCCACACACGTCTTTATGTTAAGGGCAGAGATTTTTCTTGCTTTCTTTCTTTTGAGCATTTTGTGGATATTTGGGGGATTGCATGGTTAAAGAATGCTCTGAAGGACTAAGAATTTCTAAACACAGATAATAGCTTTAGGGAGAGACTGCTTTCCTCAGTGGCTCAGGTCCCTCATCTCCACCACCGACAGGTGGTGAGACTTAACTAATTCACGGCCCAGTCCAGGCGCCTGAGTCACTGCCTGCTTCCTTTTCTGCAGCCACAACATGGCACTCCTGAGGCACTTGGGAAGCAGTGACTCAGGAGACCAGCAGGTGGCACATGAGAACCTGAATATAC
>PVJI01022997.1:0-24287 GCA_004026765.1 Micronycteris hirsuta
GCCTCGGCTCAAACTGGCTCCGGAGGATGAGGGGGTGCTGCACGTGGCGCTGCTGGTTTCAGGACGCTGGTTACAAAGGGAGGAGGAGTGGGAAGGAAAAAGTTCCCGGAGTTTGACACGCGCTTCCACGTGACCCTCGCCCCCACCGACACCCTGGTACGGAGGGCGCTCGGCGCCCTTCACGCGTGTGGAGGAATCCGCCGTGGGAGACCCCGAGTGGCTTTTCCTGGAAACAGGGCTCCGGGCGCACTTCGGAACTCAGCCCGTGGGGCTCGCAGGCTCATTTGCCTTCACCTGCCATCTTCTGCCGCTCGATCGATCCTTTTTTATTAAGTCACTATAAAGAGCTTTTCTTATAGATTCTTTTTCCACAGAATGTGTAAGGAGTTCCCAGCACTCTGTTTTACTCGGACTCTCGGTCGGTGTTTTGACACTCCGCTGCAGTTCACGTTGACACCGCCGAAGCGGGCGTCTAGGCGCAGTGGCGGAGGTGGCCGCTGGCGGGGGCTGGCCGGGCCCCTGCTGCAGCGGGAAGACGGTTGGCGGCGCTCTCTCCTCCGCGTGTGTCAGTGATGTTCGCTGGAAAACCGGAACTCTGCTCCAGGCCTCATCGCCTCCGGCCGCGACGCATCTCTCTCTTCTTTTGAACCCGCAGGACTTCATTCCCTGCTGCCGTGTCGGGGCGTGTCTTTAGACGCCGTTGGTGCCCCGGTTGCTCGCTCGTCGGTCCCACACTAGGGCTTCTTTCGGGTTTTCCCTTTGTCTCCAAAGGTAAGAGAGCAAATGCCAGGCTACAGGCTGGCCTCTCTGCTCACAGGTGTCCCGTGGGCATAAGGAGCGGCGAATGGCCTCCAAGGCCCTGACTGCCTCCCGCTCATGGGAGCCACGTGCTTTCCTGTGCCCTGGAAACGGCCGTGAAGGTCCCCCTGAGTCTGTCGTGGCGCGGATGGGCTTGTCTCTATCCATCCACTTGCCTGTGATAATCTCAGAATTAAAGGTACATGCAACATGTAGATTGAGCTTCTGCGTTAGAGTCACAATTCAGAGTAGCTTTCCAAAGCCTCTGTTTCTGGACTTGGTTTTCAAGAACTCCTTCATGGTAAAGAGTCATAGAAAAATTATGTTTAAGCATGAAATCCCTAAACTCTAATTTCCGAAAGTATTAGGCATACTGGTAGTTGCCTAGGTGGCTTGCTCCCAGGGAAGGGAATTGAGGGGTAGGGTGCCCAGTGGCAGCTCCCAGGGCTCTGCAGACGGGAAACGTCCCTGGTAGCTGGGGCCCTGGCTCCTCCCCTCCTTTCTCCCTGGTGGAGGGAGTTCACGTTTTTAACGGCTCTGCACCTACGACCATGACTACAGTTGTGAGTTGGCCTCTGGTGTCAGAATGCTGGTTCTCCAGCTTCAGCCCTGCTGCTCAAGGGCCGGGTTCTGCTGGGCAAGGTGTTCATTTCATCTTGGACCCAGTTTTCTTACCTGTATGATGTAAGCAATGCCGAAACCCTTTCTCCAGAGCTGCCACAGGAGTTGGAGCTGACGGGTGTAAAATGCTAGCATGACGCCTGGCACATTGTATGTCTTCTCCTTTAGGATAAGACTTTATACTTCGCTGAAAATATTTGTCCATAGCACTTGCTGATATTTTTGTAATGGAAGGAACAGAAATTTGCAGCCTCGCCCAGGAAGGACGGGTGGTCAGCAGCACGTGGGAAATGAGAGCCGGCGGCAGGGCTGGTTGCAGAAACAGTGGTGCCTCCGCGTGGACCCGCCCCTCCCAGCGAGTCCCTCGAAGGCGCCGGCGATGGAGGACTTCATAGTGAGTGCACACTAACCGTCGGTGTCACTGCCACTGAGGCTGCTCCTGACTGTGTCCACGCACAAAGTGGAGTGTGTGCACGTGTGCACGTTTCAGCGTGTTTGTGAGTGTGCGTGAGTTCTCTTGCAGAAGCAAGGAGGCTGAGGAACACGGATCGATCTGGGAGAGGCTGTGGCTAAGACTGACTGGGCCTGGGCGCGCCTGGGTTGCAGGGGACGGTCCTGCTGTTTGTTCTGCGGAAAGCCCGACCCCCTCCCCTGCCTCCTTTGTGACAGCGCCTTTCCCGTTGGTCTACGCTCCTCTGTGATTGCGGGCTTCGTGGCCCGTCCTTGGATCCCTCCCGTGTTTGATTTCTTGGCACCGGCTGAGCCAGACACGAAGGAACCCCATGTGCGCCTGTTGCCCTGGAGGAGAGGGAGGAGCCTCCCAGTTCTTCCTGCGTTGAACCTGGAATAAACAACCCCAGAGAAACGCCTGCGGGTGGAGAGGGCATTTTCAAGCTGTTTGGAAGCCCTGAGCTGGAACTTGACTAGTTTGCCATGGGTGAAGGAGCAGGGCTGAGTGTCTGAGATCAGCTGCCGCCCGCCCCCGGGGGCGAGGGGGGCCTCAGCACGGTGCGCAGCAGCCCCGGTTCTCTCTGCGCGTTGGCCCTTCCGTGTCAGCGCTTTGCTCGCTGGTGCGTTTAGGAGGACAGGCTGGGTGCAGGCCTGCAAGGGTTCTGATGCATTGCGTGTCAGAGGCTCTAGCCTAGCCAAGGATGTAAGATAAATCTTACATTTTGTGTGGCTTTCTACTTTGTTATGCAGTTTACTTACAAATGCTTGAAGGGATCTGTAATATTGTCTGATAAATTTCCATGTCACACGTGGAAGAAGAATATAGATATATTGTCATTTTACAGACTAAGAGCTCTTATTTTATGTGCACACCCGTTATAACTCAAAGGTAAGCTATGATTTGAAGTCTTTTTGTAAAGACCGTTTTCAGTGGAATGTAGAACACCAAGGGAGAGGCTGCCGAGGAATAGAGGCATTATCATCACTATTAGTGTTTTCTTGGTTTGGTCGGATTACTGTCTGCAGGAGGCAGCGGCTCAGTGATTTTCTTTTTTAACAAGAAGGTCAAAGAGTCCCTTTTCCTACCATTTTTAACCCTGAGGTCTAATGTGGGACAAGCCTAGAACTGTCAGAGTGTTTTGGGTTGCAGTTAGGAAGCTCTGCAGGGAACAAGGACAGAAGAGTCCTATTCACACATTTGCTATGTTAAGACTTTGGCCATCTGGTTGCTTATCTGCACAGGGATCTCACATCTTTAGGGGACAGTCGAGGACCCAGGAGCAGAGGTCAAGGTTGGGATCCCCAACCACGTGGAGGACCAGGGAGGGAGGTTCTCATGCAGCCCGGAGGTCCGCTGTTCCCAATCCCAGGGTCTGGGCACCTTTATGGTTTCATCAGTTTTCTTTTTCCTTAAAGATTTTATTATTTTTACACAGAAGGGCAGGGAGGGAGAAAGAGAGGGAGAGAAACGTCAATGTGTGGTTGCGTCTCACCTGGCCTGCAACCCAGGCATGTGCCCTGACTGGGAATCGAACCGGCGACCTTTTGGTTCGCAGCCCGCACTCAATCCACGGAGCTACACCAGCCAGGGCTGGTTTCATCAGTTTTCTGAGCTTACTCAGAATCCCTGGGCCATCTTCCATGCAACTGTCCTTGGAATTAAAATGGATCTCAGAGGTTGAGGGTCAGCTACCACTGCGGCTTCCAGAACACTGGCCACAAGGAATCATGCCCAGGAGCCTGGGCGGATGCTGACCTGCACTTCTGCGTCTGTGCCCACAGTCTCAGGGTGCAGGGAACCTAGATGCTGTACTAGGACTTCCGAGTGTGGTTCCCACCCTTACCTGCCTGTGACCCGGAGCCCCCCTCCACCCAGCTGTCCCCAGCGCCCATGGTGCCTTCAGCAGGCTCTTCCTGGGCCACTTGCACCAGCCCTGTCTGCCCTTTGGCTGCGGTGCCCAGACTTGCTCACTTGCTCTTCCTGGCTCCCCCTGATGCCCTGTTCTCACCACCTTGCTGTCTGTCTGCCTTGCTGCTCCTCCTCTCCTCTGGGCTCCACAGTGGGGCCTGGGGCCCACAGCTCCGCCCACTCAGGTCCAAGCCCTAGAACTGCCTGTCTTCCTGTCCGAGCGCCATCAGTCCAGCAAAACGTGCCTGTGGGTGGGGACAGGGTTACTCCTGATGCACAAAGATCGCCTTTCTTGGACCTGTGTGTGATTAAGGATTTCATCTAGAAAACTTTTCTCCTGTTAAAATAAATGTAAGTCTGTTGTGGAAGGGCATTATGTGTGCGTGTGCATGTATACATTTATTTACTTTCAAAGAACTCTTAAAGAAATTATTTTATTTTATTTTTTACCTGGGGTGGCTGTCCAGGTTACAACCCAAACTCTTGGGGTGTAGGAACAAGTTCATTCTCTTCTAACATTAGGATAATTTCATGGAAAACTTTGAAAAGTGAGGTTAATGCTAAGACAGTGTAACATTTAGTATTAATCCATGTGCTTTTTCCCATTCTTCTGAAACCCCTTTTCCCACTTCTAAAGTTACAGGGAGAGTTTTTATATGCAGTGCCCTCAGGGCAGAGATGAAGGAAAGGAAGGAAAGGAAGGGAGGGAGGGAGAGAGGAGGGAAGTCAAACTGGCCGCTGCGCCTCCTACACAGTTTTGTGGGTCCAGAGGAGCCTCTGCCATCTTGGAAGCTGAGTTGCAGCCCCCAGGTGTCTGACAGAAGGAAGAGAAGGTGCTTGGGTTGAGGACCCAGCTTGTGGGGGTGGGGATGGGGAGGGAGAGAGGACTGTTCTGTGTTGCTTCCCAGGAACTGTCCAGCCAGGATTCTGAGGACACCTGGGAAGGGCCCTTCACCTGCCACGTCGGAGGTGACACTGCCAAGGGGGGAGGGGGCGAGGCAGATAGATGTGGGGGCCTGGGAGTGCAGAGACACTGCGCCCACTGCCTGTCCTACCCCCACAATGTTGGATTTGCAGGCGAAGGAAAGCCTCTTCGCACAGTCGCAGAGATAACGTGATTACAGAGACTCCTCCAAATAACTTGTTAGACAAAGTGCTCAGACTGGAAAGAAGTGAAGCCGAGGGCACCTGGAGCATTGGGCAATGAGGTGACCCTCAGAGGGTCTCCGTTCTCACGGCCGATGAAGGCCAAGTGGTCATTGAAACATTCTTGTTTGACCTTGAAAAATCTGAATATTTGAACTTTGAACACTCCAGCTGAAAAATCACGGAGAAAGCAAATTCTGGTCCAGCGGAATTATCCATTTTTAATTGATGCGGAAACAGCAGGATTTCACCACATCACTCAGGTGTCGCTGCCCTTCCCGTGCACCTGGATGGGCCGGCGACAGGGCAGCTTGGTCTGAGGAGCCGGACACTCTGCCCCGCAGCGTGTGCGGACTACTCAGCCTGGAGTCCGCACTCTCCCGAGGTGCGGGAGCACCCGGCAGGCCCCCCAAGCTGGTTTCCTGTCGCAACAAGGCCCTTGTTTCTCTGAGTGTTTGGAGGAGAGGGTTTTGAAAGCAAAATGATTTTAATATGCCTGTGCATCTGGACATAAAATTTCCTAACTGTGCGAAGCCTAATGAGAAGGTTCCCGCGGCACACTAAAACTGCAGCATCCAGCAGAAATTTTTCATTATCCGTGAGAGTTAATTAATGATGCCACTTGGCACAGTTAGATGTGCAGAGCAGAGCGCGAGAAGGAAGAGCGCTCTGCTTTCCCTTCGCTTCTCAAGGCTTGGCTGTTCGGGCTACTTTTAAATTGCTTCCAGGGACTCGGACCTCAAGGTCTAAGGGTCACGGGCGTGGAAGCTAATTGAGATCCATGGCTTTGCTCCAGCCGGCTCCTGTAGATCATCATGCTGGCCAAGTGCAGCTCGCTGCTTGGAACCAGTTCTCCTTCCTAGCTTCATAGTCATGTAATCCAGCTAATTTTCTGAAGGGCATGATCTCTACCCACTATGCATTGCTTGGGTTGTTCCAGTTTTGCTGGAAGAACGCTAAAATAATTTAATTATGATTATAGTCTAAAACAAAATAAGTTTTATTTTCCCCCCTTACTGCATTAGCTTAGAGACAGGCTTGTTAGATAAAAAATTAGACACCCCTCTCCACAGCTGTTGAAATGCTCGATCTTGTCATGCCTCTCGGTTCCCTTCTGAGCTCTAAACAGCATTTCTCCAAGTATAAGCTGTGGATAACTTGCCGGTGTTAGTAAAAATTCACACCACCAAATTTGAAGCCAAACTGCTGTGTTTAATTTCGTTTAAAAGAAAACACTTGCTTACCAATTACTTTTAACAATGGTATTTAGAATTATTGGGGGGGAATAGTCATGTAAGAAAAGATAACTGAAAAAAAAAAACACCGCCCCTTGCACTGGACTATTTTAAGAAAACGTATACATGTGACCTAATTTTGGAGAAAATTGCTCTATGCGAGTACTTTTATGAAAACCGACGGGCATTGTTCGTTTGAGGATTCGCTTCGAGCTTTGGTAGAAATGCCGGTTCCTGTGCTAGACTCGCCGAGGAGGCAGTTCTGCAGGGAGAGCCTGTAGTTCGTATTTTAAGTAATTGTCCCCAGGTGATTCCCAGGGACACAAAGTCAGAGGATGATGATGTAAAATAGAGAGTCTGAACATTTTTCTTTTGCATTCAAGCCCTTTTTTCCCTAAATTTCCCCTAAAATGCCCTGGCCCCCGTGGGGTCGCCGTGGTGTCCCTGGTCACTGACGTGGCAGAAGGCCCGGCTGCCTGAGGGCAGGAAAAGCAGGAGGGGAAGGGGTTGGGACCCAGTCTGAGGCCCCGGTGGTGGCGCCTGGGGAGGGCAAGGAGAGTCTAGCTGCCCGCCTGGTCACGCTGCGTGGGCCTGGCCCTCCCCCCTCGCCGACACGGAGCTGGTGGATGTAGTGCAGTGACGGTTCTGTCTCAGAGGGCTGTGGTTCCCTGAGTTCTCCCTAGAAGGGCCCAACGGTGAGTGAGCGCTGCCTCCAGGCTCGGACCCAGCTGTCCGGCCTCTAGAACCTGCCATGGCTGTTGGTGCCAGTTACCAGCAGAGTGGGATCGCTGGGTGCCCTGGGACCTGCCGCCCTGTCCCCGGTCCAGTTACGCCAGAACCCCAAAGGGGACATTCCTGCCGCATTGTAGAGCCTCATCTGTCGCCAGTTTGGGTCCGTCTCTTGGGTACAGGGAAGTGGCCACTGGTTTCTACACTTGTGTGAGGAAAGAGGTCTCAGAGAAAATGTGACCCTCTGGACCGGGACTCCCGTCTTCCCACGCAGCCTGGTGTCAGATGCCTGGGGAGCCGAGCTCGCTGCCCGCGTGACCGAGCACAGCTCTCACCTCCCTGGAGGGACCGAGCGTTGGTCAGCAGGGCTCTTGTGAGGGTTTCATCTTGATGTCATGATATGATTTAACTCCCACAGCAAATAGTCCACGTACCATCTTCATTTTACAAACAAGGAAATGGAGGCTCAGAGAAGGTGAAGAATTACCCTGAATGAAAACACTGGTATTTATTGAGTGGCAACAGCATTGGGGGCAGGGGCGGGCGTCTGGCCTATGTGGGGGTGGGGGGGCGTCACTTCGCCCCCGTGCCCTGGAGTCTGAGCAGCAGAGCGCTGGTCTGTCGAGATGCTTCAGCGTGGGGTGGGTGGAGAGCGGGGTATGCTGTGATGCGTGAGTTTGGGAAACGCTGGGTGCTCTTCCACCTTGTTGAAATTCTCCACGCCACACAGATACGCTATGAAACATGCCAAGACGCCAGCAGTGAAGGGACAGCTGGTGTGCTGCTCCGTGGGTTCCCTGACCGTGAGCAGTATTTGAGTAACTCTTGCCAACGGAACCTATTTTGAAAAATTCTCCTTCAACTTTATGACCGAGAAACCATATCCCAGGTTTTCATATTAAGAAGCCATGACTCTGGAAGGCACTCACTTGTCTTCAGTCACTCAGCATGTGGCCGTACTAGAACTTGAACCTCAGTCCTGATTTAGTTCTGAAGTTTTAGAACATTCTCCTCTGATTCTAAAGTCTGGGACTTCAGGTTGCCGACTCTGAAATCTATTTCACTGTTAGTAGAGCTGAAATAAAATTCTTGAAAGGCTTGACTGTAATGCCACATGTGGAGCTTTTTCGAAACCCACAAAATAACGTATGGATATCGGAAGCGGGTCACTTACAGTTCACAGTGCCACAGGAACACCTGTTGAAGGGCTGGGCTGTCTCTCTGTCCCCGCCTCTTCGTCCTGCTCTAAAGGAAGGGCCTGGGTGGAGCCACAAGCTTTGTCCCTTGAACTCTTGGCAGCATTTTTGGTTTATTAAATAATCCTTGGGAATATGAACTTTTGGGATGTGTAATTCCTATGTACAGAACTGATACATTTAAAAACTAAAAGTAAATCATATTCCACCCAGCGTCTGAGTCCACTGATTGTAAAAATGTGAATGCTGAGCGCAGGCAGGGTGCTGTGTCCACCACGCAGCAGCACGTGAACGTCAGTGTGAGTCAGAGACACTTCCTCAGCAGCACGTCTGCTTAAAGAGGAGAGCAAGACGGGGCCACCGCCCGGGCCGGGGCCCCCTTTCCTGCCGCACTCGGCAGGGAAACAGTGTGTGTTTCAGAAGCGCCCTGCGGTCGTGCTGGCGGCACCTTCCTACCCTGAGAGCTGTGTTTGGGGATCTCTTCCTGTCAGAAGGAACCCTGTTAGGGAGACACAGGGCAACTGATCCTGATTTGGGCGAAGATGAAAAGCCTATCCCTGCCCTACTCTCGGTGGGGAGGAAACAGCCCCCATGTGAACCCTGAACTCTGCAGGTGGCCTCCCCGCCCCAGGCTGAGCAGGAGGGGCCGCTACCCACTCACTCTTGAGTGCAGATAGGGGATGAATCTGCAGAGATCCCCAGCGAAGGTGGGTGGGGGTTCTCTCCTCCATGGTCTCCCCCTTGTCCTCCTCCCCATGCACTTGGGGTGAATGGACAACGGCTGAGTAGCCAGAGAAGCCAGTGTGGTCGGGGCGATGCTCAGGAAAGGCTGGACCGGAGCCCCCATCTGTCCTGGTGAGGAATGGACGGACACCACGTGTGTGGGAGAGGCGCTCCTCTGTGCAAAGAGCGGGGCGAGTTGGGAGAACAGAAGGTCTCTGCACGCACCCCTAGCTCAGCGAGTGCTGGCGCTTGTGCAAAAGAACATGACCCACAGGTCCTCAGAGACCCTCCCCGCCCATGGAACCTGCAGGTGGCTGCTAAGCTTCATTGGCAAATGTTACTTGAAAGGTTGGTGTTAATGAACTTCTACCCAGGGGTCTTTCTGGACTGCATGGTGCCGAACTGTGAGACACCAGGTTCCATTTCATTCCCGTTTCCTGGAACACGTTTTTGAATCTTTAAAATTTAAGATATCTTTGAGTCTTTGTCTAAGTAACACATTTTAAATAGTGAAATGGATTTGAATTTAAAATTAACATTGTTATGGAGTTACAATGAAAATATAGGGCTTTAGGTTGTTGGAAAACGTGCAACTTGACAGAACATTTGGGATAGAAAGGAGGAAATCAGAGAAAAAGGTTCACAAAGATGAAAAACATCGCCCCAAATTAGTATCTCGTTGTCATGTTTTGCACTGTTGAAAGTCTGAATCTACTTTTTTTTCATGAGGAAACAGCTGCTTATTTTTAATGCATGAAGACGGAACTAAGATTAAGTTGATGGTCTAGCAGATTCTGTAAATATGCGTCTTGGAGGCCGCAGGCCCCTAATGTCCCATCTGTCTCCAGCGTGCTGAGCTGGATGCCCAGCGCACACGGGTTTCGCTGTCTTAAAGGGACAGGGAACTGCAGCTCTTCATGCTTTGTGGACACGGAGCATCGGCAGCGCCAGCTACAAGAGACATCTCTACTGGGAACACCTTTCTTTAAAAACTGATTACACAGTGCAAACTGAGGACTGCGTCTGAATCCCTCTCTCCTCTCGAATTAATTTGCCACATTCCACCTCCGTAGACAAAGTGGTCCCAGAAGTGGAGTTGGGTGGGTGGGTTTGCTTACACTGCGGTCCGTGCAAGAAACAAAAAGGCTTGCATGCAAAAGAAATGAGAAAAGAAATACGGAAAAATGAGTAAATCAGGTGCAAAAATGAATGTTCCAATGAAAATTCAAATCGAATGAAGCTGGCAATATGAGAAGCACATTAAAGCATAACATATACAGGCTTTTATTTGTCAACTTAGTTGCACAAAGCAAGATACCTCAAGAGCACATTGAAAGTTCAAACAACACAGACCAGTCCATCCTCCCTTCTGATGAAAGACTGTTTCTCTAACAAGGTCTCGGGAAGGGGTGTTTACTATCCTCATGGTTGCCTGGTGATTTGGGTAGCGTTTTCATGATGAAGCCGGCTTACACTGATCGTCCGGCTTTGAGAGATTAGGGGGAGCATCCATGTCGAGGAGGTGAGGCTGGTGTGAGATCAGCCATCGGAACCGGCCAGAGCGTTTGCAGGGCCCAGAGCAAAATGAAGATGTGGGGCCCTTGTTCCAATTACTGAGAATTTTCAGACAGTGACAGCTGAGCATCAAACCAGCCCTGATCCTCAGAGCTCATGTCTCAGAATCCCAGCAACATCTTTGGATGTAAGGGCTTGTGTGAGACTGCGAGTCAGTGTCTCATTTATTTTAGCGTGTTTACGGAGGAGTGAGCTTTCCTCACAGCCACTGTGTTCAGACAAGCGTCAGCTCCGGTTTCCATCAAAAACAGAAATAATAGGCAAAAGCGGTTGACTGTTGAGATCAACCATAATCCTGAATGTAATCTGGACAAGTAGTTTCTCATGTACTTTATTCCCATTTCGGGTTGCTTATCATATTTCTGGTAAAAAATGTGGTGAACTCTTTTATAATTATACATTGATAGAGTTAAAAGCTTGGTGTGAAAATACTATGTTGATATTGCTATATAAATTGCTCTCCCCAAGTGTGTGGGCTCAGCACCCACACTTGGAGGCAATAACATTTCTCTCCGCGACCTCTCTGTGTCTTTGCCAGCTTGGGGCTTGTTTCTTCCCTGCTCTGTCTGAAGAGCACCTGACTGGAAGAGAGGGATGAGTTGGGGCCCCTGCACTGCCACTCCCAAGAGCACAAGCCGGGCTTTGCGTGCTCGGCGCTGCTCTGTCCCCTCGTCACTGAGTGAGAGAGATGGGGCTGCAGGTTCGGCAGTGCCTGAGAGGGCTCAGTAGCTCTGGCTCTGACTCGGAAGTGCTCCTCTGGGCATCGGATGCAATGGCCCGTCACAGGGACGGGCGAGCGTCCTGGCAGCGTCCCTGGACTCAGCACAGATACTGCAGACCAACATCCGCCCAGTCCGGGAAAGAGGGACTCACCTGTTCCACGTCGCTGCTGTTCTTCCGTGACTTGTACATAAACTCTCCGATGGCTACGAACACGGAGAGGACCAGCCCAGCCGCCAGGACGATGAAGATGCCGCCGATGTTCTCCACGCCCAGGGCGCTGGCCTCCTTGCTGTCCTCCTCCGGGCAGCCACTGCCACGCCACCACTTCTCCTTCATCATGTGCAGCTTCCCCGCCTCCTGCAGCTGCAGGATGGCGATGGTGATCTTGTCCCGGTAGGGCGAGCCTGGGGGCAAGGTCACCGAAAGGTTGAAGGACGCCTGAGGGAGGGGGCTGTCTTGGAGGAAACCCAGCCCACACGCTGACGGCCAAGGGCACTGGGAAGACTCTACAGGACACTGGGAGGGGTGCCGACAGGCTGGGAGGCCTTCTTGTCCAACTCTCTGCCCCTTTTAAGTGAGAAAAGCTGAGCTGGGACTTCGGGGGCAGACCTCTGCTCTGGGGAGCTTTTCAGGAGTTTTTTCCCACATGAGGTCTTGTTGCTTAGATTCTGCTCTTTCCAGGCTGTTGGTTGTCTGATATTGTGACTGCTGGGCCAGAGAACACTTGGGTCACCTCCTCTTCGCCCCGGGGAGCAGCTGATGGTCCCCAGTCTCTGTCAGAGCCCAGGGTGCGGACCACGGCCTGTCTCAGCCACGGGGGTCCAACCCTGACTCACAGTCCTCACCACACCACTCTGGCCCTTTACCAGCTGTGCAGCAGCATGGTATGGAGCTTACAACCGGCTCCCCGGGACAGTGGGGCCCCCAGGTCGAGGGTCTTGGGTCTTGGGTCCCGGGTCCCGGGTCCCAGGCAGGTGGCACTGAGCAGGCTCTTCCAGACCACGTGGGACCACGACAAGGTCCAGAAATAAACAATGACTGCATGAGACACCGAGAAACTGGCAGATGTCGGTTACAGCAAGTGGTCTATACTGGCTAATACACCTACCAATTAATGTACTATTAAGAGTAGGTTTTGATTAAGTCAAAGGTCCGACAAAATTCAGTTGTTTGGAAAATTTGCAAGGACTTTATTGATATCCTTTATACTTTATCTTCAGGTAATGCCACGGCGCTTTCAGGGTTGGAGAGTGCCAGCGTTTGCCTGCAGCTGCGGCTTGCCTAACCCTGGGTTACCAGTTAATTCAGAGGCAGCCGTAAAATGATGGTAAATTCAGTTACTCAGTTTGTCCTTGGATGTTGGGGAGTTTTGTTTGTATTTCTTCTACTCAGTAGGAAAATCGCTCTTTTTGTTAGCAAACTTTCAAGTTCTTCTTGGTAGAAACAGAAAAATGCAAAAAACAAACAAACAAACAAAAAAACCCAAACAAATCCAACAAAAACAAGGAGAAAAATGGGGTATCTCAGAACCAGAAGAAGTCTCAGGACTCATGCAGTCCAGTCCACTAAGTTTAGAATTGAAGGAATTTGGTGAGTGACAGTCACAGTAATTGGCAGAGTCAATAAATTAATTCCCTTTACTTTTCTGCCGGCGTTATTTCCACCCTGTGCGTGCCTACCCCACACCTGTGTACCCATACACCCTATGCTCTGTGCAGTGTTGAAGTTGGAAACGCGGAGGGTTTTAACATTTTGCATTCATTGTTGTTTTTTGTTTTTCTTTTTACCCAAGACTTCCCAAAGTCATCGTCAGTGCTCAAAATCAAACTTAAACGAAACGCAAAATGTTCTCTAGTTAGATTGTGGCCTGTCAGTTAAGAGTATGGATTTTCAGTGAGAAAATGGCTCTGGAAAGCCAGACTAAAAGATTCTGGCTGCTGGCATGGCTGCTCCGGAGCAGTGGTCGGCAGCAGCGCCCAGAGCAGGAGAGGGCTGTGAAGGGCTGAGACGGGGTCTGCCCCAGCAGCCTCGGCGGCACCCAGCGGGTGCTCCTTCCGACCACGGTCAGGTCTCTGTGTAAAGTTGTCTCCAGGGACAGAACGTCCAGGCTCCTGGGAGCCTGTGTAAGCCTCTCCTGCTCCCGTTCTCTTGAAGTTTCATTTTCAGTCCCTCAGGAGGCACCTTTCCAGGGTTTCTGCCCTGAGGGTTTTTCAGAACCACACTTCTGCATTGTGACCCCTGACCCCGCCAATCTTGGACCGTTCTGTAGAGCCTGGAGCCTGCGTGGACTTGGCCAGGCAGGACCAGAGGCCGCAGAGAGCTCTTTACATCCGAGTCTACGTCGACTTCAGTCTTTGCTGTTCCTGCTTAAGTGGCCTGAGTGGCATTGGGCGTGACTCATCACACGTCCCTGGAGAACCTGCAGGTGTTCCCCACATGCTGTCTTGAAAAGCAGCTGGTCTCGGCCAGCCTGTCCAAGAAGAGTCCCTCACAAGTCTGTCTAGCAGCTGTGTCCCCACAGACATGCTCCCTGGGGCTTGCCGTCTGCTCCAGCCACCCCTGCACTGGGTTTGGTTTAAAAGCACGACAGGTCTGCAGCCACTGGGACAGCTTTCTGAGTGCATTTCCTTTCAGGTGGGCTGGGAAGGCTCTCTGGCCTTGAACCCTGCGTGTCTGAGTGCGGTGGGGTGGCTGGAGGCAGACGGAACCGCAGCATTTGAATCTCTCATCACTGATCGAATCTGGCATATGGCCCGAGCAGATAATAATTTAATCTTCATTCTTGTCCTCTGAAAGATGCAGCTTTGTTTTTGCATCTGTGGACATGGAAACTCAGCCCTTCAACTTTTGCCATCTGTTTGCATAATTCATTTTGTTATACTTTATAATTTAAAGTAGAAAAATACATAGACATGTATAAGTACTGAAGAAAATAATGTCCAGAGAGTGAATTAGAAGGTATTCTTTTGAAAGATATTTGGGGTAAAATAATAAAATCTATGGACTTAAACATATCTTATGGCAGAGCCTGAAAGAAATGGTGAACTCAGAGCTTGTTAGGTAGAAAGTCTGGGAGCTGCACATTCAAAACCTGCCTCTGACCCCCATGGGCATCTCCCGTGGGCATCCGCCACCCGCGGCCTGGGAGCTGCTCAGGGTGTGGAGTGGACCCCTGGGCCCCCTCCCTTCCCTGCTTTGCAGAGACAGCACCCTCCCGGCCCCTCTCACCTATGGGCGTCCCCACTCCGTAGCCCTTGGAGTCGATGAGGCCCCCGATCTGGGTGAGGTTGCAGTCCCTCTGCGTGGCGTACTCGATGCTGGTGGACTCCATGAGCAGCGCATAGTCTGTGGCCAGCACCCGCTGGATGCCCTCCTCGCTGTTCTGCACCAGGGCCGTCTGTGGCCGGCTGCTCATGAACGCCCACATCTTCTCATAGGTGGATATCCTGGACTTCTGTGGGGAAAGGAGTGGGAAGGGGTTGAGAAACGCATCCCGAGGCCGTGCACTTCCCAGGGGCTCCTGCAGCAGGGGGACATGCTTTGTCTCCAGGTGGAAACCGACAGGCGTGGTCCTGGGATGGCTGGTGGGCCTGAGAGGAGCCCCCTTTGCTGCAGGCAGAGGCTTGCTGGCGCCAAGGGGGCTGCTGAGAAAACAGACCTCACCTGGCTGGGAAGACGTGGGCTGGAGGTCCTGGTGGGAATTCAGTTGGGGAAGGAGGCACTGGAGCCTCTGAGAGCATCTGCCTAAGGAATTCCAGCGCTCAGAGCTAGTCCTCAAGGCCCCCAGGCTTCCCTGGGGCTGGATTCAGTGGCTCCCTTGCCTTTCACCCCGACACCTGGCCCTTCGCCGGGCGGCTAAGTCCTGGGCCTGACCTGCCGGGCCTGGCAAGGCCCTGGGGTGGATGCCATGCTCCCTGTGCTTCCGCTCTTACCTCTCCCAGAAACCCGAGACCAAAGGGCTCTTCTCAATGAAAAAATTCAGATCAGAAGACTTCTGAAGGTGCTTACATGCCTCATGTATATTCAATTTTTAATTTCTAGATAAGGCAGAATATTTTATTTCAGAGTGTTCTATGCTTTTGTCTTTTCCCTTATTCTTCGTTTTTTGGATATATTTAATATTAAACCACTTATATGGTATATGTGCATCCATATACTGCACTACCTCATTTGCTTCTCTCTTCGTTAAAACACACCCCCTAAGTCTTCATATTGCTCAGCCAGGAAATCTCTGTTCTTTGGCAATCTGTGGTTAGCCTCTCATAGTTGACTCTCCCTCGGACCCTGCTCCAGTTTTCCTCTGACTGTGTCTGCGTTTTCTCCAACACTCCCCTCCCTTCGCTGGGGAGACAAAAGGCTTGACGGGGCTCTGACAGCCCGTGCCCCGCCCCCCCAACCCTGGCTCTCACCCACAGACACGGCCCACCCGCAGGCAGCTCTGCGGCCGGCATAGCCGAGTCCTCTTGGGAGGGCCGACGGCTGCAGACAGGACTCGGGCCCCGGTGGCAGAGGGAACAGCTGTGGGATCTCGTCTCTAGTGGTGTTCCCTGCCCGACCGTCCTGGGGCTCCCTCAGCTCCCACCGCTATTTAAGACCGGGGTCGATGCTGTCAGAACAGTGGCTTTATTTTGGATCGCTGGGCACTTGAAGAGCTCCTTGAAAAAGGCCTTGTGAGACGAACAACAGTTCAGTAGGCAGCACTGTACAGATTCTGGGACTTATGGGAGCCACTCTGTCGCCATTAAGCCCCGTGAGCTTTCGACCCCAGAGGCACCTGCGAGGCGGGCACCGTCTCTGCGTCAAGGAGGGTTTCGGGGCACAGTCCATGCACAGTCTCAGCCCATGGTGTCCGACGAGGCTCAAGTTGTGCCAAAGAGCCGCTGGTGCAAGCGCAGGGAGGTCTATCTGCTGCTCGGCACAGCGCGGAAAGTTATTTCTCTGCCAGGACACCACCTCAAGGGCAAAGCGTTTTCTTAGAAGTGTGGAACTTTAAGCTGTCAGACTTTAGAGACTGGCTCATTCAAACTGCCACTGTCACAGAGGATGGGGTTTTTGGCACAGAAGGTTTGGGGACTTCATGAAAGTGACAAACTAGTTCGTATCAGAGCTAATAGGGGACCCAGGACCCTTGCCACCAGTGCAGTGCTGACACGCTGACTTGGGCAGGTGGAGGTCTGTGCTGCCAGACATTTTTAAGGAGTGATCGTAACCTTATTTGTTCTGCCAGTGACATGCGTAGACTCCTGCCAGTTCAAACTAGGAGTCAGCCTGCGCACCAGACATTCCTCGAAACATCTGTTTTCTCACCGTATTTATGATGAATGTCGCAAGTGCTTAGGAGACTGGGTGTTATCCGGTCTGTGGGGGGACAGAAGGCCATTGGCGACGAGTGCGTTTGCAGGGAGGAGACAAAGCCCAGAGGCCCTTTTGTTCCTCTGCCACCGGAGGACGTGGGAGCCCGTGGAGAGACTCAGCTCAGAACCTCTGGGCCCGCTCTTCAGCCTGTCGGGTGTGGCTCTCGTGTGGCCTGCTGTCCCTTCCTTCAGCCCAAGGCTGGTCTGTCTGTGGTCCCGTTGTGGTGGCCAGCACGTGGCTCAGGCAGATGTGGCCCCCACGTGGGCCCGGACAGCCCTGCGAGCTGCCGACACACAGGGTGTGCTGCCCACAGACCATGCAGTGGGCTCCCCCACAGAGCTCAGGGCCACCAAGCCACTTCCGCCAGCACAGCCTGGGGACGCAAGGTGGCGCGTGCACCACCCACACTGCTCCGTGGGGCTGGGGCCACGGGCTGGACTCCACCCCGTCTACCTCTCCCGGGGCAGGAGCCGTCCAGGCCCGAGCTCCCGGTGGGGCAGGGCCCCCTTGGCGAGGAACCCATAAGTCTGCAAGGGACGTGGTCCAGTTGAAGGCACAAGGACACTTCTCAGTTCCTCTGACCTTCCCCTGCCATGCTCGCTCTGCCTGCCAACGGAAAACAGACGCGACAGGTCAGAGAATAGCACCTTCCATCCTGCGTTCCCCTTCACGGCTGACGGAGCTTGCGGTGCGGCCCCCGCGGTGCTCCACGCAAGGACCTCCGCTGCTGAGGAAACCGGCAGCTTGGGTGCACGGGGAGAGGCAGCAGGGAGCCAAGGAGCAACGTTTTTTTGCAGTTAAGGATATCTTAGATGGCTCCTGCTCCTGGGGACGGGGAGTTTTCTACCCCTGAAAACCTGCAAGGACATCATGGTCGGACAGGATTCACTGAAGGACCTTCACCCAGCAGGCCAGCGCTTCACGTGGGTGACGTGGGGCCTGGCCTCAGAGCCGCAGGCTGTAGCGGTCACTGAGGGAGCCAGGGCAGGGCACATCTCCTTCCTCCTCAGTCCGGAGCTTGTCCACTTCGCGCTGTGTTCCGCACTGCTTATTTTTTGTTAGGTCAAAAAGTACTATTCTGGGGGTAGTTATATTTATTTCTTCTCAAATAGATTTCCCACATTTAATACAAAACTTAAGAATCCTTAAAAATAGGAGCATACTTCATGGAAAATTGTGTGAAAAGTCCAAGCCAACTCTTTGAATGACAGTCCAGAAGTTTTTTCACTTCTACATCTTCTGTAGTTTCAGCCTGCCATACTGCTCTGAATAATGCAAATTTACACTGTAGAAACAATGACCGCCTCTGGTTTCATCACGCGTGTCAAAGGTTAATTAGAATATTTGTCAAGTACCCTGAGCTGCTTAGCCAAAGTCACTGAAACTGAAAAGGCCTCATTTATTAAATCTGAAATCATCAGCTGTTTGTTTAATCCTGGAAGGGATCAGTTGAGATAAACTCATTTTGTCTGTTTAAACTTGAGTATGTGGCTATGCTGATGCTGGCGAACATTATTGGCAAAGGATAAGTAATTTTTCATCTAAAACGTGTTATAAGAAAGAAAATGTCATTGGATGACCGTGGCTTACTTCTCTTTTCCCCATCACACCGGCAAGGCCAGCACCCCCGGGAGGTGGGGCACAAGGTGTCCGTGAACCCTTAGAACCTGCCGTTCACAGACGGCGCAGCGGCAGCACCTGCTGAGCGTGCTGAGTGCCAAGCACTGTTCTGAGCGCTCTGTGTATGTTCATTTGATCTTCCCAGTGTCCCACGAGAGAGATGCCGTTATAATTTCTTCTCTGCAGACGAGGAGACAGCATGCCATGAAGAAGCGATGCAGCCGGGATCTAGCCCCAAGAAGGGGTCCGCCACGAGTCCCCATACACAGAGCGTCCCACTCAGGCCATGGTTCTCGTGTTGACGGGACCAGCCACTTCCTTGAGCGACGACTGCAGCAGTGGCTGTGGCCTCTTCCGTGGTAGCCAGAGATGACATGTGGGAATGAGTCACGTGACTTTGGTCAGCTTATGCTTCTTTAGACAAGAAATTAGACAGTGTTTTAGGAAATCCAGCAGTTGGAACCAAGACGACAACATGGCCACCGTTTGTATCTTTTCTCCCGACAGTGATCTGTACTGCACGTGGCTCCGCTGTTCTCAGCTGCGGGGCTTCAGTGTGGCAGCTGAGGGTGTGGGAGCTCTGCAGTGTGCGTGGTCTCGAGTCTGACCGCAGCTCCATTTCACGGGTCTGTCCCTCTTACGTGCCATCTTTACTCAGACACGCACTACTTATTTCATTAGCTGCGCAGCCAGGGGTGAGACTTGCGCACTGAAGATGCAGAGCCCGTTATGCAATCGAATGAGTAACTACACGATTCTCCTGCAGACCAGCCTGCAAAGCATGATTTTATATATATAGCTGTCTATCTCCACGTTTATTCATTTATTTTCAAATATCTCCTTAATCCTACGCACATACATACACCCTGGGCAAATTACTGATATTTGTCTTTGTTATCATATCAAAAGTGATCTTATAAATATGGTAAATATATCCATATTGAACAAATACCAGAAACAATTACACTTAAAAATCTTCAATATACTGTTACTTTAAAATCTTCTGATATAAGAAAACTTTAATATCAACCAAAGATGTGGAAATCAGCTATGTAGAAATCCAAACTTGTGCAGTGGATGTATCAGAGGTGAATAGTTGCCTTAAAAACAACCATTTCCTCTAACGCGTAAGCACATAAATCGTTTCATTAAATAATGACGGTTCTCACAGTGATTTAAAATATGACCTAACACGTAGAAACCACCGTGCAGGGGGCCGAGACTGCAGGAAAAGGCAGTCACAGCACCATGGCCTGTCTCTCAGGTGCGCGTGACATCACCACCACAGCTGACACGCTCTGGTCTTGAACCCAGAGGAAGTTAGGATGTTTGCAGAATCTCCAAGGTTTGAGAATGCACCTGCCCCCGTTAAACAGTTCCCCCCGTGGGTCACACACCTCGGCTAAGACATTTCTCCCGTTTCCCTGTTGGGGCTAAAGGTTGGTCTGTTACTGATGATGCTCCTGGCTTTGAATTAGGTTGACCTCGGCTGACCTTGTGGGTCCTTCCCAAACACACACACTTTCGCCAGGGGTGTCACACTGCAGACACTGATGGTGAAACTGGCTGACGTTTGGAGCACGAGCGAACCGGCCTTAGCAAACTGCACCGTGGCAAGCAGAAGGCTTGAGAGTCGTGCTGCATCCTGGGCTTCCTTCAGCGGCTGTTTCCGCCTGAGACCTGCCCCCCACCCGAGTGGCTCTTTGCTTCCGTCCCACCCGTCTGCTGCTCCGGAACTTTCGTGAACTGTCTTCTGGGTGGGTGACTGCACCTAGCCACTCCCTGGGAGGAGGTTATAAAAGTGAGGCGACCCGAGTCCCACACCTGGTCCCAAGTCCCCATGCAGGGAAAGCCAGCAATGACACGCCTGTTGGAACCCTTTAAATCCATTCACCCAAGTCATTTCAGGCTGACCCGTGACTGACCTGTGTGAGCTTCTGGCTTCGGTCTGACAGGACAGTGATTCGCTGCAGAGCACGCTTTCCCGGGAAGTGTTTCTCCCACGACGACCTTGTGGCCAGTGTGCCTCCTGCGACTCTCCTGGCGCACTCTACGCGGCTCTGCACCACGCACGCCCATCAGTCCTGCGTGGCACCTACTTCTCAGGCCCACGTGCACTTGTCTCTCTGTTGCTGTTCGGGTCTTCAAGTCCTGCACACAATTTAGGCCTTTCCCCTCCTGACAGTGCCAGCCTGGGGCCCTGGTCTCCCAGAGATCCTGGGAAAAATCAGTGGAGCTGAACTAAGTGCCGCAGCCTGCCCCTCAGCGGACATCCCAGGCCCCGACAGGCCACCAGGAGGCCCATCTTTGGAAACAGCGGGAGGCACCAAGCAACCCCCAGCAGAGCTGAGAGACCGACAGAGTTCATATTGCGCTGTTGGCTGATATGCTGCCAGGAGAACAGCAGAAGGAAGTTTGTGGAACTTTCTCTTAAATGAAGTCTCTTGGAGTTCCAGAATGTGAATGCACTGCCTTTAAAGAGTCCATTAACTCATTAATGGTGTGACAAGGAGAACCCAGCGGGCCCCTGGCACTGGGAACAATTCTGGAAACAGCTCTCTGGACCATCGCTGAAACACTCCGCCCTCTTCGACCTCGTCCTCCCCGTCGGTCACCTGGGGCGATGGTGCCCTTCGATCACACAGGGGTCACGTTACCCATGGCATGCAGATGGTGAGTGTGCCGACCTTGAGGGAAGCTCGTGGTTACCCCATGTCCCTCACTGGGGGACGGTGGCCCTCGAACCCAGAGCTGTTCTTTTCTCTACGGACAGCCTGGGCCGTAGTCTCAGCTGTCTGACGGGGCCTTGTGAGCGTCTGGGGGACTGAGGTTGGGGTTGCATCCCTGTCAGTAGGGTCCCCGGGATCCACATGGCTGTCCGCACACAGGTGTCCTGTGAAGGAAGCCACTGCCGCCTTGGCCCCAACTTGGCATGGCCTCCCCGAATGCACACGGCGAGAGTGGAACCTCAACTGAGCTATTTTTTTAAAACTAGAATTTGTGGCCCGGCTGGTGTGGCTCAGTGGATTGAGCGCGGGCTGGGAACCAGACAGTCCCGGTTCGATTCCCAGTCGGGGCACATGCCTGGGTTGCGGGCCAGGTCCCCGGTGAGGGCCATGTGAGGAGCAACCATACATTGCTCTTTCTCCCTCTCTTTCTCCCTCCCTTCTCCTCTCTCTGAAAATAAATAAATAAAATCTTTAAAAAAAAAACAAAAAAAACTAGAATTTGTTTTTATTTCATATTGAAAATCCAACATCCCAGATCTGAACTCTGAGGGCATACTTTGCAAGAACCGCAAATTCTACAAAGAGAAGTCAATGGATTTTGATTGAAATTTTAGTGAGCGTTTTTCTGGCCACGTTTTTCAAGGAGACGCTTCACTAATAGCATCACAGAGGCCAATGGGAGGGATTAGCAATTCTGTTTGTTCACGGATTCCGGTAATTTCTGTAGGCCTGTCCTCCTTGTAACTGCCTACTTCTTTTTAAGCTGTGTAGAGTCAACTTGACAGTGAGAGACAATTTCTGCCGAAGGGACATATACATACCTATGTTTTTCCTGGAAATGAAAGGCTTTGTCACGCTGCGTGAGGCAGACACTGCTGCCCCTTAGAAGCCCCCTTGCCCGCGAGTGTCGGGCCGGCCGGGGCCCCGGTGAGGGGTCGCAGGTGCTGGACTGGCTGCGGCAGAGGCAGCTTTCCTTACTCATTCGGTAGCTCAGGAGAGGACGTTGTCCTCGACTGAGGGGAGGGGATGAGGGGCATCACTGTGGGGCCAGGTCAGGACCGGCTCCGTGTGACTGTGACTGCTGTCACGCGGTGACGTGGGGTGAGAGCACCTGGCACGTTGTTTCCCTCCCGGAAACATGAGCACGTGGGGTCATCCAGTTCGAGGACCCTGAGCGGGGATCGGTCCCACTGAGGTTGCCTGGCAGCCGCCCCCGCTTGGGGGGAAAACTAAGTTGGATTTAGTCCTTGTTCTTTTTCTGTGAATAAATCCCTCCTTGATGAGTAGGGCTGCGGGGCCGCCAGCTGCCTTGTAAGCTCAGGGAGTTGGCAGCAGCGTCTCTCCTGCGCGGGTCTCCTACTGCGGGCTGAGCGCCCCCCCACGTCCGTGCACTACAATTCCCTGCCAAGGGGCTGGGGGGAGGAGGGCAGGCGCGTTGTGAGGGTGGAGCCTGCGTGAAGAGAATCGGTGCTCAGTGCCAGAGGCTCCAAAAGGGTCCTGGCCCCTTCCACCTGTGGCCTGGGAGAGGTCCCGCCTGCTCACCCTGGCTCCCTGGCTGTGGTCTCGGCCTCCAGAGCTGTGGGGGAGCGCTGCCTGCAGTTTGGTCACAGCCGACGGGACAGACAGAGACACCTGCCCACCCGTCCCTCCCCTGACAGAGTTCCTGGTCTCTGACTCATTAGTGCATTTGTGCATTTTCTGAAAACATCTGGGAGCCTGCCACAGACCAGACTCTGTTTTAGGTTCTGGGAACATCGTGGCTGACGGAACAGAGCAACTGTCTCCCCTCCAGGAGCCTACCTTCTAGAACTCTCCACGGTTTGACCGAGCCCTGGCTCTTCCAGGACCAGTTCTGCACACCTTGGGCAGGTTCTGGGAGGGGCTGTGCCCCACTCCTTACTGCACAGTGGGGGTCAGGTCGGCGCTCACCCCCGCAGGCCGTGTAAGGACAGAATGAGATGGGCAGGGGCAGCGCGGGGGACAGAGTGTGGCCCTGAGTCAGGGACACGCGTGTGGCTGTTCCCATGGTCGTTCTGGGCCTGCCCTCACGTGCTTTCCTCCCAACATGCTTGTCGCCTTGTTTCCTGGTGACCCGAGAAGGCAAGGGTCACCAGGAAATGAGGGCCCACTCTGAAAATGCGTGGCAGTGGGTGACAGCGGCACGCCGAGCACACCTCTGGTGGGCGCCCAGGGCACCTGGGAGCCAGCACCCTGATGTGCACGGAGGCATGGGAGCAGAAGTGCGCAGCGCGGGGCTGGGGGCCGCATGGTGGGCACGCAGGGGGCTTGCAGCGGCCGCTCCGGTGTCTGTTCCGAGTGGGAGGCACTCATGTCTTCCCTGCTTCCACTGGCCCGTTTCGTGACACGATAGAACTTTCTGGTGTTAGTGGACGGGCAAAGTCACCTCAGATATTTCTTCCAACACGCCCGAGTCTACCTTGGCAGCGTCCCTGTGTCCTATTCACCTTGCAGGTACCCTTCCCGGGCCCTGACAAATGTCGTGATGGATCACTGGCTGGGGGCGGCTCGGTGCTCTCCCCGCCACCGATTTCACAGCAGCCCAAGGCCAGCCAGGGAGTTCAGGTCACTTGTCCTGAGAACACTTGTCCGGGGGAGAAACAGTCACCGTGCTTTACATTCATTACATCAGTGACAGATTTCTTAAAATGAAAAAAAATGTCATCTGTTTAACATAGACAAAAAACAAATCCTAACTTTTTACCATATTCTGCCTTTTTACAAACCTCCTGGTGTAGTTCACTCTTAAAGGACGTTTTTATCAGTAATTGTTAAAACCGGATTTCCTGCGCAGGTGGCACCTATTTGGTGAGCGGATGCTGCTACTCGCAGAGAACATTCTCTTTTTCTTGCCTCTGTTGTTTTGTTTCTAAATTAACATTCTTCGGAAGTCTTTCCCCTCAGTCCTTGGTGACAGCTTTGTTTTTGGCACTTGGGGACTCTTGACAAAGGTGTATTTACCGTTTATTTTGGTTACAATGGCTGACCCTCCACCCTCGATGTTTTTCACCATGACCTCGTAAAAGAAGGCTCCCGCCGGTCTCTGTCACCGACCATGCACGTGACTCTGAGCAGACAGTACTGGCTGTGTTTTCCTCACACACGGAGCGAAGGGCTGAACTGGGTGACCTCGGAGGTGGTGTGTCGTCTCCAACCCTCCCTGGATCTGTTAAATCCCCTTTTCCCCGCAGGACCAACATGATCGAGACTCTCTGCATTACAAGTGCTAGGGCTCATCCCAAAGCTGGGCAGAGATCGGGGCACTGAGACCAGGGACTCGAACGTGGTTCCCCCTGCCAGGCTGTAGCCCTGCGGGGCAGGTGCAGCATCAGATGGGGGCCCCTGAGATGGCTTTGGTGTCACTTCTCCAAACAGACTCCCGCGGGGACACCCCACCAGTCCTGTTCCCGTCCCATCAAGCGCGGCACAGAGCGAACCCAACTACGGCACTCATGGCCCC
>PVJI01022998.1:0-24337 GCA_004026765.1 Micronycteris hirsuta
TTTTTAAATAGAATAGATTTGGATTTGAAATCTGTATTAAGAGTCATTAATTTATGACTCCATTTCCTTTACCAAATAATGGCTACATTATAGGAATATTGCGTTAATTAAAAGGGAAGCATATGTAGAATACTTGGCTCATAAGACATGCTCAATAAATGAGCCTCTGTTTTTATTTAATGTAGACACCCATGATGCTATCTACTTTTTCTTTATTTTTGAGTCCGCTAGACAGTGGAGTAATTGCCCTTTCGAATTGCCTGTCCTAGATGTTACACTGAGCTAGGACAGATGGAGGCTCAGTAGCAGTCATGCAGAACATTTGCCAAATAGGACACTCATGTGAAGAAGATGGCAGTAATAGACTTCTTCACTGCAGGACTCAAAGACGCACTTCCACTTGCCAACAGCTGAGGAAATTGGTGATTCTATGTCTATAACAGTACCACTAGATATTAGACAATCATTGCTAAAGATACTAAAAATAGAGAAGCTGACCTTTCCTTTCCTCTCCCTATTTCATTCCCTCCTCTTGTCTTTCACAAACAAAAGAGAGAACATTGAATGAGAAAAATAAAATTTAGCTGAGGAAATATTTCAGTGTAATGTAAGGTGAATATTCTCAACTCCTTCAGAGATAAAAAAATGTTCAGATAAAAATACATTTAAAAACCCTCTGTGACTTAATATTTAGAAAACAGCCATCTGTTTCTCCTCTACAGATTAGTCTACTAATACCCTCACACTTCGCTTTTTCCTTCCTTCCTTTCTCCCTTCCTTCCTTCCTTCCTTCCTTCCTTCCTTCCTTCCTTCCTTCCTTCCTTCCTTCCTTCCTTCCTTCCTTCTCCCCCCATCTCCTCTTTTCATGATTCTTCTCTTTCTCACCTTCTTTCTCCTTTTATTATTCACAAGTTTTTTTTTTTTTTTTAAGTATATTTGATTCCACTCTCTTCTAGCTTTTCCAGCTCTATCTTTTCCAGAACCTTTTTGTTACCCTGCCTGAGAAATTGCGCCACTACTTTCATGGGCTGACAGGATTTTCTGTGGGTGAAATATCAAGTCATTATAAGCAGTGGTTCGAGTAAAGCCTCACTGCATGCCTCAATGCTTTAACTAAACATTTCATATTTGAACTTCTTTCTGGAAAAGAGTAGTACTCTAGTCAGGGGTGAAAATACGAAATTCTGGGTAGCACTCTAGGTTAGGATATTCAGGGAGTTTTGGTTTGCTTATTTGTTTGCTATTTGCATTTTTATGTTTAATAGGCCATCATGTCAAAGCACTAGAATAATAGCAAAAAGCTGGATAAGATCCCTATTTAGATAGTGTTTGGGCATAATAAGAAACCTAAAATATTTAATAGATATAATTTATTAAACAGTTACTATATACTAAGCTGCATACCAAGCACATTGCCAACCACTACTGGCATCATTTAGATAATCCTCATAGCCATTCATTTTTATAAGTACCATCAACCCTCCATCTGCACAGGTTCTGCATCTAGGGATTCAACCAAAAGCAGATCAAAAATGTGCAGAAGGGAAAAATCACATTGTTGCTGACACATACTGTGTAGTTAGGCCTACAATGATTGCCTCTGTCCTAAACATGTAAACACTTTTTTTATGTCATTATTCCCTAAACAATGCAGTATAACATTTGCATCAAACTTACACTGTATTAAGTATCATAAGTAATCTAGGGATGATTTAAAGAATATGAGTGAATGTGGATAGGTTATATGCAAATGCTATGTCATTTTATATAAGGGATTTGAGCAACCAAGGATTTTGATATTCCTGGGGGTCCTGGAACCAATCCCCTTACAGATACTGAGGACAATTATACTCTAATTGTTATGACTTTATAGATGAGAAAAATTTTGGAGAAATTACATTATTTGTTCAAGGTCAAATGATAATTGTGTTGTTCCTGAACCTATGCTTTTAATAGCATAATATACCATCTCCCTCAACATTAATTAGTCATAAAAACAAGACATTGTTTATTAAATAACTGTACTTTATGATCAATGCTATAATTTACACCCAACTTCCACTTCAGAACCAAGACACACATTCTCTGAGCTGTAGGAAGTCATGGCTGCTGAAGGCTTAGAGTTGAGTTCCTGCCTGGAATTTGCCCTTGAGTGTTGAATGATGTATCATCCAAAGTTTTCTCCTTTTTCAGAAGCAGCCTGCATCTAAAACTTATTTTATATGGTTGTTCAAAGATTTAGTCATCTTTCCCCCATTCAGGACCACTCTGAAGGGACATCTCAGACCCAGATGCCCCCTAAAAATGGACTGAAGACTCTGTTGTAACGGTATCCCTATTCAAGTTTCTCCTCTGCTCAGTCCTATTTCAGTCACTTCCTTAGAGGTATCTTTCCTAAGTATACTGCCCAGTAAATCTCCTGCCTGCAAGTATCTAGCCACAAACCACACACCCTTTATAAGATGGTAAACAATCAATAACGTATTTTGTCTTCAGACTGATCCATCAACTGGCCATTCTCCCATCTTGCTTTCTATCCTCAAGCCTCCCTACTCCCTGAGACACAAGAATATTGAAATTAGGCCAATTCATAACTCTACAATGGCCTCTAAGTATTCAAGTAAAAGAAAGAATCATACATCTCTCATAAAAAATCAGAAGCTAGAAATGATTTAAGCTTAGTGAGGAAGGTATGTCACAACCTTAGGGCAAAACCTAGACTTCTTGGACCAAATAGTTAGCCAGGTTGTGAATGCAAAAGAAAAGTTCTGGAAGGAAATGGAAAGTGATAATCCAGGGCACACGTGAATGATAAGAAACTAAAACAAGTAAAATAAGCCAGGCAATGAAAGACAAGTACCATATGATCTCACTTAAAACTGGAATCTAAAAACAAAATAAACTAGCGAGCAAAGTAGAATCAGAGGTGCAGAAACAAGGAACAGGTTAACAACTGTAAGAGGAGAAGGTGGAGGTTGGGACTGGCTGAAAAAAAAGGTGAAGGGATTAGACAAGGAACATATATATGCATCGCCCTGGACATGGCCAATGGTGTGGGAATAGACTGTGGGAAGGGAGGATGGGGGCAGGGAGAAAAGGGGGGAAACTGGGACAACCGTAATTGCATAAAAACATTTTAAAAAGCTATTAAAAAAAAAAAAAAAAAAGGAAAGAAAGTGAACCAGACTTACTGCTGGTGTATAGAAAGTTTTACTGTTCCGGAAGATCAAAACCAGCCACGACATTTCCTTCAGCCAAAGGCTAACTGAGCAAGGCCATAATTCTCTTCAATGTGAAAGCTGAGGCAGATGAGGAAGATTCAGAAGAAAACTTGGAAGCTAGCAGAGGTTAGTCCATACGGTTTAAGGAAAGAAGCTGTCTCCATAACTAAAAGCACAAGGGAAGCTTCAAGCGCTCATGGTGTTTTCATCCTGTTAACACATCAGTCATTCTTCAGCCCACAGATCAAAGAGTAATTTTAACTTTCAAGTCTTATTATTTAAGAAATACATTTTGTAAGCTATAGCTGTCATAGATAGTGATTTCAATGAGGGATCTGGGCAAAGTAAATTGAAAACCTTTTACAAAGGATTCTCCATTCTAGATGCCATTAAGAACATTCATGATTCATGGGAAGAGGTCCAAAAATCTAGTGGTCCAAAGAGATACAGTCATGAGTTTGGAAGAAATTCATTCCAATCCTCATGAATGACTGTCAGGGGTTCAAGACTTCAGTGAAGGAAATAACTACAGGTGTGGTGGAAATAGCAAGAGACCTAATATTAGAAATGAAGCCTGAAGATGTGGCTGGATTGTTGGAATGTCATGATAAACTTTAATAGATGAGGAGTTGCTTCTTATAAATGAGCAAAGAAATTGTTTCTTAAAATGGAATCCACTCCTGATAAAGATGAAGGACTAGTCAAGGAACACATAGGAAGGGCCCATGGGCAAGGGCAACTGCGTGGGGATTGACTACAGAGGTGGAGGGCAGGATGGGCAGAGAGGACAAAGGGGGAAATGATTTGAACTGTGAAACATACAAATAGAAATAAATAAATAGTCATTAATAATTCTAATTAAAAAGATGCTGTGGAGATTGTTAAAATTATAACAAAGGATTTAGAATATTACACAAACTTACTTGATAAAGCATCAACTGGGTTTGAGAGGATTTGTTCCAGTTTAAAAGAAGTTTTACTGTGGGAAAAATGCTATCCAATGGCACTGCATGCTACAAAGATGTCTTTCATGAATGGGAGAGCTAATCAATGTGGAAAACTTTATTGTTTTCTTATTTTAAGAAATTGCCCAGTACAACCTTCAGCAAATGCAAACCTGATCAGTCAGCAGCCATCAGCATTGGGGCAAGACACTCCACCAGCAAAAAATTAGCACTCATTGAAGGTTTAGATGATAGCATTTTTAATAAAAGATTTTTAAATTAAGGTATGCACAGATTTTTAGACCTAATGCTATTGCACACTTATTAAGCTACTTTATTATATAAACATAATTTTTTTAAAGATTTCATTTATACATTTTTTAGAGATAGGAGATGCTTTGGGGAGGCAGAAAAAGACAGAGAGAGAAACATTGATGTGAAAGAGAAATATTGATTGGTTTCCTCTCGCGCACCCCAGATTGGGGACCGGATCTGTAACCCAGGCATGTGCCCTAACCAGGAACTGAACCTGTGACACTACACTTTGCAGGATGATGCCCAACCAACTGAGCCACACCAGTCAGGGTAAACATAACTCTTATGTGTACTGGGAAACCTCAAAATTGATGTGACTTGCTTTCTCACAATATTTATTTTATTATGGTGGTCTTGAACTGAACTCACAATATCTCCAAGGTATACCTATACTACAGAGAGATGGAAATGAAAAGGCATCCAAATATTCAATAGAAGATAGTGCTAGCAAAATTATTTATAATTGAAACCAGAAAACATATAAGATTTAAACATTTTAGATGTTGCTTGGCTTAATGCATATATATCAATTTGAAAAGAAAATCCAATAAACTACACAAATAAAAGACAAAAGAAGTATTTTTTTTCATCTTTTATGGCTTGCAAATGTAATATGACTTCTATAGAAAACAACAGTACAAGGCTGGTTATATATGGATAACCTCATCTATTCTCAAAATTTCAGCACATACCTATCTTGATGAACACCAAATCAATTTATCTTGCCCACACCTCTATCCCAGCCTCAAACTCTGATATAAAACTCTGTACCTTATATCTTTACTTGAATATCCAGTGGGCATCTCAAAATCGGTATTTACAAAACTGAATTATTTCTTCAACATTATTATTGCTTCCCCTTTTTTTTTCTCAAACTGCAATTCTTCATTTTCATTTTATATTGGTTGATACCAAAATATGCATTTGTTTAAAAAGTTTTAAGCTTATTCTTAACTGTGGGCTCTTAACTTTTGTACCTTGTTACTTTCCAGTTCCGGCCAATTTGCATTAATTGGTGTTTCTTCTTCATTTTCTCCCTCTTATCTATAAGTTTATAAGTTGAACTACTATAATAGCATCCTTAGTTGAATCTCACTTGTGTCCTCTGTTTTGTTTTTGTTTTTAAATCCTCACCATTGGAGGATATGCCCTCTATTGAGAGTGAGGGAAAGAGAGAGAGAGAAACATCGATGTGAGAAAGAAACATTGATCTGTTGCCTCCTGTACCTGCCTGGTATGTGCCTTGATTGGGAATTGAACCCTCAACTTTCTGGTGCACAGGACAGCACTCTAACCAGCTGAGCAACCAGGCTAGGGCTTACTTCTGGTTCTCTATTCACCATAAATCCTTTACATATATACCACCAGCATGAATTTTCACCTTGATGAAGATTGCTTATTTACCCCCCCATTGTGTCTACCATATAAGACTCTTTAGGATACCACCCAAACCCCTTCGTTATCCAGTACCTGATTACTATTTCAACTTCATCTCTTACCCCTCTCTTCATGTAGAATCATTTACTGTTCATGCTTTGAATTATATGACTACTTTCCCATCGGGGTTCAAGATGGTATTCAAGACAACCTCTCTTTTGGGAAAGCTTTAATCTGCTAGACACAAAACCTGTAAATTTAACAAAATCCAATGTTTGCACATATTTTTTCTCCCTATTCTTGTAACATTGGAGCCAGGCCCTCTCCCAACAACTCCGAACAATTATCTCTGCTGTATGGATTTAATTTATTGGAAGATACACTATTTAAATATGGATGAGACTTTTGTTACTTTGTATTATTCAGAAGTGTTTTGGCTAACAGAAAGATGGCTCTCTAAAAGTCCGATATCTTCCTGTTTTAGTCAACTTATTTCCTGATATTCAAAATATTAAATCATAGAAGTGTCCTCCTGAACTGATTCATTTATTATTTAAGCTAAAAGAAAAGAAAGCTCAGGGGACCCAGGTAAAGAATGGAGTCCTGGCCTATGTCTGTTTAATAGGAGATCTACTGTGTCCTGGGGTTACTACTCAGTGTGATTTGCAAACCAAAACCACCTAACTAAACTGCAAATAATCAATTCATCTCCAATAAATCATGTTATGTGAGATGGGATATTCCCTAAAATATGCAATTAAGAATAGGTTTTATAAATTCCTCTGAGAACAAGTTTTTAACAAAACTCAGCTCATGCTTTGGAGATTTCTGATTAAAACCATCTGGCTGACTGCCGTATCAATTTATACTGGATTATTTTTTATAACACTTTCAGTCTTATCTTCTCAGTAAATTTACATGTGGCAGAATGTTAAATGAGAAGGTTTAATTTGAGTCATACGAATTTAATAGATATGACATTTTGATATAGTTAATAGACCTGAAGCTAAAAGTCTGTACTACAAGTATCAAAATTATTGAACACTTTTCCCAAATCAAGACGTGCGAGGCAAAGGAGATTTGGGAAGAAAACTATAAAAATATTTATTGATGCTATTCTGCCAAGGGAAAAAAGAAAAAAAATACTTCAATAGAAGAAACAGACAGTTTGAAATATGTCTGCTAGAACTTGGCAGACCCCAAAAGACTAGATTTTACTCAAAGGACTCAGATTGGTGCATCTCAGGAAGTTTCAGGAACAGAGGTAACATAGGTGAATTAAATACTTGGGTAACATGGCAAAGGAAGGTCTCTCCTATGTCTGGGGCATAATAATATTACTTTCCTTTGAAAGATTATTTTTCAGGCATTGTTATTTTTTATCCTCACCCAAGGACATGCTTATTAATTTTAGAGAGAGGGAAGGAAAGGAAAGAGAAAGAGAGAGAAACATTGATGTGAGAGAGAAACATCAATTGGTTGCCTCATACGTACCTTAACTGGAGACCAAACCCACAACCTAGGGCTGTGCCTTGACTAGGAATTGAATCCTCTACCTTTTGGTTTGTGGGACAACGCTCCAACCAAGCATGCCACACCAGCCAGGGCCAGGCATGTTTTTTATGAATCAACTCTGGAACTCATAGTAAGTATCCCTATCTGAGGGCAATTTACATCCAGCACAAAATAACTATGTGGAAAAAGAAATAGAGTTCCAACTATGACTATCTCATGAGACAAAATGCCAGGGAGTGACTACGAATTTGCCCTCTAAAAACAAGGCATGATCAGCGTCTTAGAATGATGATTACATAAGAAAAACCCTTATCTGTGAGTATAAACATGTCCAGAGAGAACTATCGTGTAAACTTCAGATAGGAACTCACCCTGGTTTGACTTTGCTTCCTCAACTAAAATGTAAAGGACTCCAGGTGAGGGAAAGGGAAATACTTAGTATTAAATTGACTTCACAACTTACTGTGATTGGAATTTTAAATACTGGGTTCAAACTGTGTTTGGAAATTAAAAAGATCTCATGACTTAAGAATGATTGGAAGTAATAACACTTGTCTAACTTTTATTGAAGGGCAGAAAAAAAATTACCTCACTGAATGTTTGAAGGAGGCAGCGGGAGTTAAAATGAAGTTGTACTTATATCATGCCCGTGAGTCATGCTTATTAAGCATATCAATATAACTTTGATTATTTATCTCTGCCCTCTTCTTTAACTTGAACCTTCCTAAATCTCAAAAGTCTGTGTAAAGTAAAATGTAATAAAAATAATTTTTCAAACTCTTCATTCATATTCATTCACATCCTCAATTCTTTCTTGTTTTCAAAGCTATGGTTCTTCAAAGAGGCATTTATTTATATTCAGTGCATCCATTTCTTTGCCTTCCGTGTGACACTTTTATCAACACCAGACCTCTGTGTGTGTAAAATTGCCTATTCACAATTTCAATTCGCATGTTTAACAGAACACTTAATTCTAACATTTAAAACATGATTTAGGGATCTGAATTTTCAAATTTGCCTCTCTACAGCTTTCCACATTTGGAAATAGCTCCTTTCTCCACTGGCTCAAGCCAAAGCTTAATCCAATTTTTGTCTGCTCTCAACTCCATGTCTAATCTATCAGCAAATTCTAGTTGTATTACCTTTATTTTATTGTATTTTTCTATTGCCATTTATCTTCCATACCTTCTTCCAGGTCCACCCACTCTCTCTCCCCTACAATCACCACACTGACATCCATATCCGTGAGTTCTTTTTCTGTTTCGCTCAATCTCCCCACCTTCAACTCCCTCTCCCTCCAGAACTGTCAGCCTGCTCTCTATCTATCAATCTGTCTCTATTGTCCTTGTTAGTTTAGTTTGTTCATAAGAGTCAAACTATCCTACAATATTTACACTTAGTCTCTCATCCATATTGATGAAATACCATTGCCATTGCTAGAGGCAACACTTCACCTTTTACCTGTACCCATCCCAATCAAGTACAACTGAAAATATGCATAATTATGGCATATTAATGCATGCCAGGAATTGTCACTTCTGCCAAGAATAATTATTGCTGTTCAAATGTTGAATAATTTAGACCACAAACCTGTTCCTAGAATCTGCTAATTAAAGGTATTTATGGTGCTTATTATCTTAGCCTGGGTTTTACCTCAGAACAGTCCCTACAACTAAGGGTTGTGTGTGAGTGATCTCTTTGCAACGTTATCCTAAGAGAACAGAAGTAGAACAGGGTGGAAGATGGAGAAAAGGTAGATACTTATCACGTCCCAGCTCCTATTGACCAAGAGATAACTTAATGTTGCTCACTGTGCCTTAAGTCTCCTTTACTTTTGAGTTCAACATATGTGAATGGCTGATGAGCTTTTGTACCTGAGAATATAGAAGACAAGCAGGTTGTGGCTGCAAAGCAATCAGGTGACAAAGACATAAAACTACTGTTTAAAGTCTGTGTAGAACAAAGCACTGCAGCAGTAGCTGCAATAAAATAGGCCTCGAGGATATAGAGTTATATACAAACGAGAACCAATGCACTGTTTATTACAATCTTATTAAAGAATTAGGTATTTTATGTTCTGGTCCCTAAATTGCCATATTTCTATAATGCCTATGTCAGCCTAGTTCACTGCCACTGTACACCCATGTCACAACATTTTTTGCTCAATGATCTATTTTAAGTATATTTTATTGATTATGCTATTACGAGTTTCCCAATTTTTCCCCTTTACCCTCTCTCCACCCTGCACCCCCATCAATGATATTTTTGAAAAGAAAAATAAAATGTGACAACAAAGTTACTCTTGTTCTAAATTCCCTGCTATGGCTCTTTCGAAAATTGTTTTCTGTACTATTATATAAAATGTACTTTTACTTCAAAAATTTTACAGTTTTACTTCTAATAATGTTAATCTACTATCTGCTGAAAAATTTTAAATATTAAATTCTGAAGAAAATGGCATATAATTTTATAGGGTAATGATGCAAAATAATTTTGTTGAATGTAAAGTATTTTAAATTTGAGGAAACACAAATACCTTATGAATATGAGTCTATAGCACTGAATTTTTTAAAAACCTAATATTATCTCTGTGATTTCTGAGAGTTTTAAATGATAATAATATATAGGGTGGGGAAAATCAGATTCACTTGGAAAATGATACAATAATTATTATGTGAGGATCATTTTTAGTTGAAAGTGTAAAAAGTTATAGAAATGCATGTTTTTAACTTATTTCCTGAAAAAATAAGACAACTTCTTTTTCCTATAGTAATATAGGTAGTAGTTTAGAGAAAAATCAATTTAGGAAACACCAATAAAATACTATAAAAGACATATCTAAGGAATGGCAAGTAAGCATAGGCATGCTGGTTATATCAATAACAATTAAGAATGGCATTACCTATAGTAATAAGAATAAACCTAGAATAAACTAATAAAGCAATATTATGCCATGAACTCCTGACTAATACAAGAGTAAACGCCGTGTTTCACGTACTCACAACTGTGAACATACTTTTGTCTCACCCTGTATATAGTGTTCCTTGGTTTTCCAAAATTTCTTTGAGAAAAGTAAGTTACATTTTCTTAAGGTATATGGAATGTATTTCCTATCTAAGAGGCATACTATGACATTTATTGCAGGGAACAATATTATTTATATATTTATTAGGAGTCAGAATTTCAGCTTTAACCATATGACTTTACTTGTAGGACATTATCATCTGTGCTCTTCGTATAAGTTTCTATTATTGCATTGGATTTTATGTCAGCACGGTAACTGACTTCTGCACTTCCTGCAGAATATAATAACTAATTCTATTAGTTGCCTGCTACCTACCCACAAGATAAACATTCCGTATTTTTCTGTGCAGTTATCAATATTTAACCAAAATTGACAGGACACTTGGGAACCAAGTGAACCTTGACTTATTACAGTGAAGCCGGAAGTCTTTTTGCACGACATATGCACCATACCCCACCAGTGACCTATAACACTGGGATGTGCTTGGGCCACCCGCACAAATGGGCATGAAGTTCTGTCCCTCATTGGGTAGAAACAGTGCTTTAACTCAGGGAATGTGGACTAGAAAAGAAGTTCATTGCATCTGAAAGAATTTGAGGATCATTTTCTCCTATGACCTCGTGGGTTTTCACAATGAGGCATTATTTCCCCAGAGATCAGTATCACAAAGGACCCTTAAGATTTCATTAAGTCGTAAGTTTAAAATTATATCAAAGTAAAGCAGAACTTTATGGCAGTTTAAGGTTTTTTTAAAGCTTCTGTGAAACCTCACTTCCTACTTCCCCTATAAGCAGCATCTGAGTGAGCAAGACAGGTTAATGAATGTGTGATATGCACTAAAGGAAACTGAGGTTGATCTTTGAGCACTAGTTTTTCAAGAGGAAAAATAAACCTACCAATAAATATTTCAAGTCTAACTAGGAGGCAACTGAAAAGCAAGAGCCAGATAGATACTTACTACTAAATTATCTGTAGCCTAAGATGAGTTACAGAAACCCTCTTCCTGTACTTTTAGATATTTTTCACTGCAGTCAGTCACTCATTTTTTTTCTATTCACGTGCTCCTTAATTTAAAAAGAGGGGACAGGGCTGATTTAAGACAAACAAGGCTCCTGACATCCTTTCCATCCTCTGACCTCTTTCTTGGATTGCAACTGCGTATTTTTGCTTCAATGTTTGCTTTTAGACCATCATTTCCGTAATGTCTAGACTTCTGAGTTGATGTATTGGATTTTGATTAACTCCTATATTTCTACCTCAGTTTGCCTTTTTCATGTTAGGTACTGGCACAGATATGACTGCTGTATGTTTTGGTCCCTAAACCAGGGGTGAGGGATTTTCTGGCACCAGATATTGAATGCTGACTACGTAAGAAGCAATAGTTTGTATTCATTCTACCTATAAATCAATTTCAGAAACTAAAATTTATTGGTCATACCTATAAGTATTTTCTCGATGGAAAACCTGAGTGGGTTAATAAAATATCATGGTCACCTTGGCCAGGTAGCTCAGTTGGTTAGAGCATCAACCGGATATGCCAAGGTTGCAGGTGTGATCTCTGGTGATCAGTGCACCCACAAGCAGCAACCGATTGAATGTATAAATAAGTGAAACAACAGATCTATGTCTCTCTGTCTCTCTCAAATCAAATTTATTTTTTTAATTATTGTCAAGGTAATAATAAAAATAATTATTTTCTTCTTTAATTTGTAGAAATAAAACACAATGTTTATCTCAAATTATTTCTTCAGCATTTGAAAAAGAAGTTCACATTCCCCACCGCTTTACTGAAGAAAAATTGATGAATAAAAATTTTGCATATTTAAGGTATAGAATGTGTTTTTCATATGTGTACATTGTAACTAATATGCTAATTAGCAATCAGGCTAATTAATATATCCATCACTTCACATAGTTACAAGTGTGGTGAGAACTGAGATACTTGAGAACTACACTTAGCGGATTTCAGATATACTGTACCTTATTATTAATTATAATCACCATGTTATCCACTGGGTCTCTAAAACTTCAATCACTGAATGTTTATACGCTTTGACCAGCATCTCTCCCATTTTTCCCACCACCAGGCCCCAGCAAGCACATTCTGCTCTCTGTTTGACTATTTTTAAATTCCCCAGAGAAGTGAGATCATGCAATAATTGTCTTTCCATGTCAGGCTTATTTCACTTAACATAATGTCCTCCAGGTTCATCCACATTGTCGTAAATGGAAGATTTCTTTCTTTTTTTTAAGGCTGAATAATACATATCATCCAAGTTGTCAAAAAAAAAAGGACATTTGGGTGAAAAATGCACTAGACTTCATCAGGCCACCTTCTTGCTTCCCTCCTGTTTATCTTAACCTTGGGATTCCAAGCCATTAACGTGATAATAGGTGGTTTTCCAGGAGCCCTGGTCTCTCCTTAACACACTCATCTGCGTGACCCTATCATCCGTTCCACCTGGAAGAAATGAGCTCAGACTAGACATTAAATCAAAATTTTACTAGGTGTAGGTGATAACAAAAGAGGAAAAATGAGAGAGGATTATATCCACATGGACCTGATTCATGTGCAGATGAACGTGATGTCCATAAACTTGTCTGCCCCTGAGCAAATATATGTAAGCCTCACCTCGCTTCAATGTTCTGTTTAAAAACCCATCTTTTTCCTGGATGAATTATAAAATCTCTGAGAAATGCATACACTGCTAAAAATCAGTAAGCTGAATGCAATATGATGAACTCAACATTCATCCGAGCTGGAGAGGTGTCTTTGCTATACTAGAGGGTTAGTATAAAGATCATGTATTTAAATAACAAGGACTGACATGATCATCGAAAGGTAAATGTGAATACAATGGTACCTGTACTGGGTGACAGAGGAGTACAGAACAATTTTCAAAATACTGTCAAGAGTTCAGAATTGTAGTTTTTTTTTATGTGATCATACAAAATATGTATAATCCTTACCTCAATTTTTCCCATAGATTTAAAAAAAGATACAAGATGATAATCTCCCTAGGAATCTTAAATATAAGAAGAATGAAACTATTAGGTTGAATACTATTGTTTTGTGAGTCCAAAATGGTCAAATAAAGCAATCACTTGTGGTTGATCCATGATCAATAAAGGGAAAATGAATGACAATACTAAAATTGTAAAAAAATAAACTGAAAACTGTCACAATTTATAGTTGGTGCTTAAATAATTTACTCATTTAAACAGAGCACGCCCCCCCCCCCAATGCCATCATGGCTACATAGTTTCCATGTGCTGTTTATTATTACATGCCACCACTTATTCGCTTACTTAATAATTACCTAATATCACCTAATGTGCTCTCGTAGTACAATATACTTAAAAGTAATATCGTGTTAAAAATATAAAGTCGAATTAATGAAGATGAATAGCCTGATCAAATTCCCACAGCAGTGTCTACTCAACTCAAATATATGTGCTTTTGACCACTTTCAATGTTTGGTGAGTCTTCCTTCGTATCGGATACATTTTTTTCTCTGGATGTTAAATGCATGTATATCTTTGCACATATGCTTTAAAAGCATGAATTTTAAAAGAATAGCTATATATGAACACTACCACAAACTTTAAACATTTTAACTTACTATTTTTGAGAAGCTATTATCAAAAATGTTCTGAAATGCCAAATATTTTCTTATTATAAAGTGAGATCACATTTTATCATATTAAGCACTAGTCTATTAATCGACATAATGCAATTCACCTTGTTATCTCTTTGTCTACTTGTTAAATTTACTTGGTTAAATAAAACTTACAAGTGCCCATAGGTGCAGTTTTAGTCTCTTACCATTACAGAACAATAGTGTTTCAACCCGGCAAACAACTTTTCCTTCTGACTGATGTCACTACTGTTTAGCCTTTCCAGGTTAGCATTTATTGATTCTGCTTTTACTTTGATTGGATCTTACCTACCATGGTGCTTCAGTAAATTGAAACCTTCTGCAGTTTATGGAAGAAAGCTAAGAGCAAGGCTATGAGAAAATGTACACTGACCTCAATTTGTTTCAGACTGTATCGGTAAAATCGTTCTCACTGTGTTGCAGAAGTGACCTTAACTGGATTTGTGTAAATTCTATCCACAATATTGTAAACAGCCTGATGAAAGATTGGCCTGAAATGTAAGAATTAAAATTGTTTTAGAATTAAAAATACAAGTATCTGTCACTGTACTATTTTTATAGAAATAGTGCCACATTTCTCACATGTATTAAATTCTATACGTCCATTAAATGAATTCTACAGTTTTTGTGACTACTGTTTAATGGGCCTTTTTGTGGGGGATAAAAAAAAAAAAAACAGAATATGTCACGCAGCATTACAAAATAGTAAAGGAAGTACCCAACTTAATTGAAAATTATGGTCTATTATGACAAATTATAAGCTGTGAACTGTGGGTGCAGATTAAAGGGTATGCATATAAATGGTGGTACAAACTGGGGTTCTTTCATGAGCAAAACTGAAATCATTATTGATACTTTGCTGGAACAACAAACTGAACATGGACGGGGACAATGGGCACACTAGCCTGGTAGAGTTAGATGATTTATAAGGAACACCTAAAATTAAGCTTGAATTGGGAGCTACTCAAAGAGAGATCCGGAAAAAATAAAGGAAATTTAAGGCATGTATCACCCAGAATGAGTAAAACACTGGATAGGAAAAGGACTTGGGAAATCTGATGAACATAGCAAAAGATATAATGGTAGACACAATTTGGGAAAAAAATTAGGGCAGATTGTGAGGTTTATTTTTTATTATGTAATTTAATATTTATGCTGTTCAAGGATTCAGACAATTTATAGCATAGTGAAACTGGCACACCTTGCTGCCCATTAGAATCACTTGGTAAACTTTAAAATATTCAGACGACTAAGGGGCACACTTTATTCACTAAGTCAAAATGTTTAGGGGTAGACTCCAGACTTTAGTGTGTTTTAAAGATCCACCCTCCCAAAAAATACAGATCCCAGGTGATTCTAATGTGTATCCACACTAGGGGCCCATTGGCTAAAGCTACGTTGTAACCCAATTCAGGGCAACTGGCAACTTCTGAATAATTTTTCAAAACAATGACACAGGCTGTTTTAATATTTCTCCAATATCCCAAACAAGAATTTGAAAACATTTTCAGTCCTGTTTATTCTGACTGCAGCACTCTTAAATAAATGGGGTCTGGCACAAATAATGCCCCTTTTTATTACAAAATCTTCTATTACAAAATCATTAGCATGTAACCTGTAACATAACAATATCACACTCAAGCACACCACGTGACATTTTAGGTGAAATGTTCAAATTAAAATGATAAATTATTCACCCATATTATTACCCTATCAACTACACTCAAGCAGGTGTTACTTCTGCAGGACCCTGTATATTTTGCATGAGATTCTCTTCTGCTTTATCCAGATCTCTGTTCAATGTCACTTCTCTAGACAGCCATACCCTGACCACTTCATAAAATGATGAGCAACTGGAAAAAATGATGAGCAACTGGAGAAATTTTCTGTTTGTATAGACAGACTGGTTGCATTTCTTTAATTGTTTCCCTATAATAAAACTTAATAAAATCAAAAATAGTTAACAAAATTCATTTTTCTCTCACATTCTCACAACCCATCCTGACACTGTTTCGCTATTTTGCTTTCCTTTGGCTCCTTCACAAACAGAGGTAGAGTCAAGAGTAACAAGGCACCTCTCTGATAGCGTGCTAAGAGCGACTCAAATGTTAACCACCATTAAGCACAATTTACCTGTGGCCTTCTCTCTTCCAGTACCTCCTGCTAAGCGAAAATTAAGATCCTGGCTACAAATTACAATAATCCAAGATAAGGTTTCACTTATTGTAGAAACAGCAGTCTTCAATGTATTCTAAGGCTTTCAGTCATATCCCACATGTCCAAAAGACTGTCAAAATCAAGAATGCAGGTTTTAAGTTTGGTCACCAACTATATAATACATAACACTTTAAAATGTGATTTCATAGCTAAGAGTGCCATCAATTTTTATAATTTATTGTTTTGCCTAAACATATTCCTATAATGTAAAGAAAACCTAATTAAAAAGTTAAAAAATAAAATAGTAACCATCAACTTTTTATATCCAATAATGCAAATATATGTCTGTCTTATTATTTAGAGCTACCTGATATTTTACAATATATTTATTTGTTTAGGTATTTACTTTCTGTCACATACATTAGACTATAAAGTCACTGACAGCAGGTATATCACAAACAGGTTAACTTTAATATCTTTAGCTCCTAAATAGCATATAACAGGTACATATAATAGGTACACGTAATAGGTGTTTAATAAATATATAATTAATGAATTATTATTCAAGTAGATAAGGTAAAGTAACCACCCTGTGTCTCTGAGTGCAATTAGAATGTTCCCCAAAAGAAAGAGAAACTCTCCATCATGTTAAAGTTGTATTTTATTATTTTTTTATATTTGAATTTGATGTGAAAAAAATGTTTTCTTCTTTGCAACGGATTATGCTAGGTACAATGAAGTTTTTAAGTTACAGAAAAATCTTAACCCGTTCCTAAATGGCTTAACATGTGGTGCATTTTTCATTTTTACCAAAAATTCCTAAACTGATACCTGCATGGCCCACAAGTGATGACTCCTCTCCCGACGAAATCTGTTGTTCTGTATTGGTGTGACTGCTAGCTACTATTTTAGGACAAAGATTCTAATTCTACTTGTTTGAGGCTTCCAGATCTTGAGAACTCAATATAATTTCTATAGTGAGAAATGAAAATAAAATAATTAGGTGTAAAGATTCTGTTTTTATAATTCAATATTTTCTCCAGTTATGAATTTGGATGCTCTGAGATCAGTTGAACAACTGAACACAGTCTGTCCAGGATCATCTCAGGTTTAGCTCTCCAGGTCCCACGTCCTGTAAACCCTCTCAGTTCTGAGAAAGCCAGAATGATTGATAGCCCTAATATTTAACGCATGACAGATGGAAACAAGTACAAAATGGGTATTTTCCCAATAGCATCAATCTGTTTGCCTTGCTTCTGTGAGTGGACACTTTAATATGGAAAGGCTTGACTTCATAAGCCCGCCCTCTGGATCATTCAACCCTCTAAGTCAAGAAACTGGCCCATTCTTTGGCACAGCTTCAAATATTGTTAATATGATCTAAATGTAAATAAATATATCAACTTGGATTGTTAAAGCATTCTATTTAATATCATAAAATGTTATCAGAAAAAGAGGAAGAACGGTAACAGTTATATAAATATTTATATTTACTTGTGAAGAAATTAGAAAATATCTGTCAGGCACAGATGTAGAAAGGGGACTCTGAACAGAGGGAGATTGGCCTCAAACAATTGCAAGCAAGACAGTTACCTTTCACCCCCTTACTTTAGTAAATCTGTTAAGAACAATAATGACCAGAATAGTTTTGATTTAAGTTGCCTCGGTGATTGAAGTTAATTTTAAACCTTGTATTTTGCCGTTTTTAATTTATATCTTTAAAGTAATATGAAATAAAAATGAGTATAAATTAGTTGAAATACAAAATTATTTTAAAATACACATGCATGTGTATGTATATATTTGAGTATGCATGGGTAAATAGATGAATACACATATGTATGTATGCATGCATTATTTACTTTATAACTTTACCCCACCCCTACACCTCACATAATATATTTCTGTATCATATCAGAATAATGGCTCTTCTGGAAAAATTGAATCACCATCTTTAGAGATCAACTGGTGCCAAGCACTAGGATCAATATCGTCCTGCATCACTCACTACTTCCCAGGAATAAACAACACAGGCCCACAGGGCTTTACAATCATTTTCAAAACAAGGTCAGGTACACACAAATTTCCTTCCTGCTTTCTCAGGCAAACAGGCATCTCTCTTCTCCTTCCCTCAGACCTTTTCCATCTTTATTTTTCATTCCTAGGACTCCGGCTTCCCAGCCTTCATTAGGTATACTAAATTCCACTGACTATTTGGCAACACTTTAAGTTAAGCTTTATGGTACAGTTTTGAAGCAAGATAAAATCTGAGAAGAAATAGGTGGCTTTTCTACCATAGGAAAGTAGAATTGTTGATAAAAAAACAATTTAATATTAATTACTTTAAAATAGAAACCTTGTGGATGTATAAGACCAAATTACTAAAAATATTATTTTTGAAAATATATGCATAGCTGTTCACTGTTGTGCCAGTCTTTAAAATATGATTAATTTCCTCCAGTCCAACATGTGTAGAACTTGAAAACCATCATTCTCTTCTTTATAATAAAACAAGAAACAAATAAAAAGCAAAATACACTAAAAATCAGCAATTCCTTCTAGACTAATCACAGAGTTGACGTTAGAGGGCAAACTTTTGTCATGAAAACCAGAAAGGCAGATATGGGAAACCACAGCCTACCTTGAGTAGAAGCAGCTCAGGAGTAAAAGCAGCTCAGAGCAGCAGCCAGCAGCTCCGACCAGTATCAGGAGGAGCTTTTAACCTGTAATTGACATGTAGTTGGAGGCCCAGGTTAGACTAGTTTGAGAGTAAAAACCTCTGAAGGGATCCAGACTTAAAGGGGCCACGACACTTTTATGCGATTCTCCTCCAGGAGCCCCACCAGATATTTAATCTGAAGGTGGAGAAAAAAATCCTGATCCTTCCACCAGGAGCAGAAAAGTTACTATTGTGGTATAGGATCAGAGTTTGTTCTTTTTATCAAGGCCTGTCCTCTAGGGAAACTATTTTATCACAGCCTAACCAACCTGGGAAACAGGAAGTACCCAACTCTAACACCTACTGGCCTTTAACTTGGGAAAAGACAAAGACCCAACTCAGGCTCACTAAAACACGGAGATCTAATCATAAGGCTATAGAACACTTCCCTACCCCCATACCTATGGCCACATCACTAGGACTTCTATATAATAGAAGAGGATTAAAGCTAAAAAATGCACATTTCAGGTCTTATTTCAGGACTTTCTGGGAAAACCTCAAAACAAAAGAGAAAACAAAAAACAAGGACAGTATAGGAAATTTTAGCCTATGACCAAACAGCTTCAACAGGCAGAAAGGACACCCTAAATCTGAGTCCAAAAAACATAAAAGTCTAGCTAAAGTCTGTCTATTTTACTCTGTTTAACCAATACATCACGCCCAGCTTTAAGCAAAAATTAGAAGATATGTTAGAAGGCCAACAACAATCTGAAGAGACAAAGAAAACATCAAAACCAGACTAAGGCACAGCAAACATTTTAGGATTATTAGGCTAAAAATTTAAAATAACTATGATTAATATACTACATTCTGATGGAAACAATGAACAATGTGCAAAAACAGATGGATAATGCAGACAGAAAGATGAAAACCCTATGAAAGAATCAAAAGAAGATGCTAAGAAAAAAATAAAAATGCTGCAACCAAAATGAAGAAGGCCTTTGATGGGTTCATCACCTTAGGCACAGACAGATGAGAAAAGAATCAACAGAGTTGAATAGTAAATTAGACACATCCGAAACTTAAAATGCAGACAGATAAAGGAGTAAAAAAGGTGAAACAGATATCCAAGATATGTGGAACAATTACAAGAGATGTAACATACATAGTGGGAATACCCAAAAGACAAGGAACAGAAGAAATATTTGCAGTAATAATGCCTGATAATTTTCCAAAATTAATGGCAGATACAAAACCAGAGATCCAGGAAGTCAAAAGAATTCAAGCCAGATAAACCTAAAAAAAAAAGCTCTAGATGTAGGCATATCATAGTCTAACTTCACAAAATCAAAGAGAAAATCTTTAAAGTAACCAGGGGAGGTAGGGAAGCCTACTTACAAAAAAGGTAAAAATGACAGCAGATCTTTCTTTAGAAACCGTGCAAACAGGAAGACAGTGACATACAATATTTAAAGTGTAAACAAAGTAAAAATAAAGACACTAACTTAGAATTCTGTATCCAGAGAAATCATATTTCAAAAGTGAAAAAGAATTAGAAACTATCTCAAACAAATAAAAATTAAGATAATTTGTTACTAGTAAGCTTGCAAGAAATGTTAAGATCTTTAGTGAGAAGAAAAATGAAATAAGTCAGAAACTTAGATGTACATAAAGTAAGAAAGAGGGTTAGAAAAAGAATGAATGAACATAAAATATTTTATTTTTCTTAACTTGCATAACATTTAAGAGTTTCTTCAAAATATTCATAGGAGTAGTACATTTATTAAGTGTAGTTAATATGCAAGTGAAATGAATGGCAGCAATGTTAGAAGTGATTGGAGGGCGGAATAAAAATACTTCATTTTAAGACACTGGCACTACCTTCAGATTAGTAGTGTTATTTGAAAGAAGATTTGAATTATATATTTTAATATTTTATTGTTTGTTTGTTTATTTTTAGAGAGAGGGGAAGTGAGGGAGAAAAACATCAATGTGGGGTTGGCTCTGTGTACCCCCAACTGGGACCTGACCTGCAACCCAGGCATGTGCCCTGACTAGGAATCAAACCAACAAACCTTTTGTTTGCAGGCTGGCACTCTATCCACTGAAACACATCAGCCAGGGGATTCAAATTACTTTTAAATGTATATTGCAATTTCTAGGATAACCACTGAAGATTTTAAAATTTAAAAATTATAACTGATATGCTAACAGAAAACAGAATATAAAATGTTCAATTAGAACCAAAAAGGCAGAAAAAGAGAAGGATAAATACATACATGCATACACACACACACATACATGCATAAATACATAAAATGAATAGAAGACAATTACAAATGCAGATATTAATCCAAGTATATTATTATTACTTTAAATGTGTATGGTCTAAATACCTTAAATGAAAACAGAGACTCTGAGAATGGGTAAAAGCAAAACAATACAAAAAACACCCAACTGCATATTGTCAACCAGAAACCCATATTAAATACAAATATAAATATTAAAAATAAAGAAACAGAAGGATATATTATGCTATCGCTAATTAAGAGAGCTGGAGTGTCTATATTAATTACAGACAAAAAAGATTTCAAGGCAGGTTAAATGATCGGTATAAAGAGGGACATCGCATAATGATAAAGGAGTGAATTACCCAAGAAGACATAGCGATTCTTGATATGTAAGTCCTAATGATAGAAGGACAAAATGCATGAGGCCAAAACTGATGGAACAAAATGGAGAAATAGACAAATCCACTGTCGCAGTTGGAGACTTCAACACCCTTCTATTGGATTAGTAATTGACAGATTTTCAGCATGTATAATATCATAAAGGATACAGTTGAACTGAACAGCACCATCAATTAACTGGATATAATTGACATTTATAAAATACTTTACCCAACAATGCCAGAATACAAATTATCCTCATGTTTACATGAAACATTCTCCAGTATAGACCACATCACTGCTCATAAATAGATCTGATCAAATTTAAAAGAATAGACAGCATACAATTAATGTATTCAGAAACTAGAATATAACAGAAAGATAGCTAGAAAATCCCTGACTACTTGGCTGCAAAACTATAACTTCTAAATTACACAAGTGTTAAGAAGATATCTAAATTTTTAAAATATTTTAGATGAAATGAACATGAAATACAACCTATGAAAATTTCTGGGGTGCAATAAAAACAAGGCTTAGCAGTAAATCTGTAAATGAGATTAAATATGTTAGAAAATAAGAAAGATCTAATAAGCACATTTTCTACTTTGGGAACCAGGAAAAAAAAGAAAATATTAATGCAAAGGGAGCATATGAGTCCAAGACAGAAGTCAATAAAATTGAAAACAGGTACACAAAGAAAAAAGTGGTAAAAAAATCTGGTTAGTTGATACAAACAATAAAATTGGTAACCACCTAGCAGCCTAACCAGGAAACAGGAGGTAAGATACAAGTTACTGATGTCAGAAATAAAAGAGGGACCATCACTAGTGATACCAATGACATTAAAAGATAACAAAAATACCACAAACAACTCTATGCCTACAAATTTAATAACAGATAAAATGTCACAATTCTTTATAAATAAAGAATTGACCTAAATTCATAAAACTTAAATAATATGAATAAGGCAGTGTCTACTAAATGAGTCAAGTCAATTGATAATATTTCAAAATAAGAAAATAAGGGGTCCATTTGTTTTACTGGTTATTTTTACCAAAAAGTGAAGCACAAAAAATTATTCACTTTCTACCGTCTAATGGGAAAGAGAAGCAGAGGGAACATTTTCTAATTCATTCTATGCTGCCTCATTGCCCTAAAACCAAAGCCGGACAAATAAATTATAAAAGAAAAATAAACTATAACGTCTCTCATGAATATAGTTGTAAAAATCCTCAATGAATTTTCAGCAATTCAAATTCAACAATGTATTTAAAAAGTATACATCATAAAGTGGGAATTATTCTGGTTATTCAAGGCAGGTTCATATTAAAAAATCAATTAATGGAATCTATTACATTGTTTGGCTGAAGAAGAAACATCATATAATCATATAAAACAGAATTTGACAAAAGATAACACTCATTCATTATAAAAACTCTCAGAAAATTAGGAATAGAAGGTAACTTCATCAACTTCGACATCTCCAAAATCCTACAGCTAACATTATACTTAATGGCAAGAAACTACAAGCCTTCCTACTAAGATCAAGGAGAAAAAAAAAAGGGGGTCCTCTCTTACCACTCCTTTTAAAAAATGTATTGAAAGCCCTACCTCATACAGGTATATGAAAAAGGAAATAAAATACTGAGAAGAAAGAAATAAAACTTTGTTTGCTGAAAACAGGAATATCAATGTAAAAAATACAAAGGAACTAATAAAAATACTCATGAACATTATAACAGAAAAGAACTACTAAAAATACTTGTGAACATTGTAATAGGTGCTTACATCAAAGTTGCAGGATATAAGGTTACTGTAAGTCACTCACTTTCTCATGTGCTAGCAATGAGCAATGGCATTTGAAATTAAAAAAAAAAAAATCACATGACCCTACTTCCAAAAAAAAAAATCTGGTTAAAAATCTGACACAATAGCCTGGCTGATGTAGCTCAGTGGATTGAGCGTGGGCTGGGAACCAGAGGGTCCCGGTTCGATTCCCAGTCAGGGCACATGCCTGGGTTGCGGGCCAGGTCCCCAGTGAGGGCCATGTGAGAGGCAACTATACATTGTTCTTCCTCCCTCCCTTCTCCACTCTCTGAAAATAAATAAAAAAAAATCTGACACAATATATACAATATGAATATGAAAGAAACTACAAATTATTATTAAAAAAAACTCTAAATAAATAATAAATTGAGAATTAGTCCATGTTCAGGGATTTGAAGTCTCAGTATTGTTTAAAATGTCAGTTATACTCAAATGAATTTATAGGTTTAACGTCATCCTAATAAATTTATCAGTGAGTGGATAGCGACACACTCATTTTAGTGTCTACATAGACAAACAAATGACTTAGACCAGCAATGAAAACATTGAAGAAGAACAAAGTCAAAAGACTGATACCACTCAACACGCAGAAAAACTACATCTATACGGTGTAAATATTAGTGAAAGAATAGACAAAAAAAAGATCGATGGAATGGAATAGTGAGCCCAGAAACAGACCCACCCAAGCATATTTAACTGATCTATGACGTAAGAGCAAAAGAAATCTAATGAAGAAAGGACAGGCTTTCCTACAAATATCGGTAAAACCTAATATTCACATATAAAACTGTAAATGTAGACACAAACCATACACCTTTCCATGACAGCTCAAAACAGAACATAGAATAAAAGTTAAGTGAGTAAGTATAAAACTTCTAAAAGAAAACATATGGAGAACATAGTGGATAAAAACTATGTGACCTTGTTTTGGCAATGAGTTTTTAGATACAACACAAAAGCACAATCCAT
>PVJI01022999.1:0-24318 GCA_004026765.1 Micronycteris hirsuta
AGGGCACAAGGGGTCCTTCCTTCCCTCCTTCTGGTCCACACTTGGCCACCAGCAGAGAAGGCAGAAAGCAGGAACTTTAGGCCAGCAGGGTGGACCCCAGGGCCAAGAGTGCAGGACGGGGGAGGGAACGAGAATTCTCTGAGGCTTCAGCTGGCTGGTTTCCCCAGCTCAGCCAGGGACTGCCTGTGCTCTTAACTTTCATTTCCACTGTTGGTTGCTAAGAGCTATACATAATGCAAAAGTAAATAGTTACACAGCGGAGTTGGGGATACACAAAAACACACATTAATCAGCCAAGGGAAAAAAAACTCACAAAGTTCCTCAGTTTATTTTTAGATCCTGGTTGATCACATGAGTAACCTAAGTGTCCCAAGGAAGAGAAGCTGGGGCCAAAAAGTGTATTTAGAAACAGGAGACACTGATACTACAGATCTCCAGGCTCATCTTACCTTATAAAATATACATCAGTCACGTCCTCGGATATTTTAAGTAGCTCATTGTAGTGCTTTGCACGGGACACAGCATCCAATGCACTCTGCTGGCAAGACTTGCTCCACAGAAAGCACCCCCCCTCCCCCTGGGGTTTCCAGACAATGGAATGAGTATAACACAAAATAACAATTTACTTTACTGACTCAATTTTTAAAAAGCAACTAAAACAACGCTAAAGGAAGGAGTGTAACTCCACTGAGGAAAGGAAAAGTGTTTCATTCACCTTTTCTTTTCCCACAGCATCTGGCACAGAGCTTGGGACAGAGCAGACACAACAAACACTTGCTGAAAAATAATAACAATGACGATCTCCAATAATAATGAATAATGTGCTCTCGTTTCTAGGCACAACTATCACTATGATGTTCCTGAGATTCCCAACATCACCACCACGGTAGCCAACCCAATTTGAAGTTTGAAAGATAAATGTATCCCTGTAAAAGGGAATCAATCAGAAGGAAGACCACAACCGCAGAACACTATGAAGTAATTAACTGCTGGCCTGGAAATCAGGAATAAGCCTGAGTGAATCATTGCAATTCGCTTGGCTTCTTCACCTATGAAATGAGGTTACATTTTTTTGCCCTGTGGCCTTGTGGTAGTAGAGTCAGGATGAGGGAGAAATCCTTAGAGGACACAGCGCAGCTCAGACCCCCCTTCCTCAAGCCACACCCAGGAGCAGCATCACCATATCCAAGTGCCAGGGAAAAGACCCAGTCCCCAGGGGCACCAAGTTTTTCTTGGTGTGACTTAATTCCAGGCAAATACGAAATCTTCCTTCCTTAGAAAAAACTTTTCTGATTATAACACCACTACTTTGCAGTTGGGGAAGGTGCATAGATAAGAGAAGTCACTTGCTTTACGGGAAGTTTTTTTTTTTTTTTTAAGTGCCATTCAACAAAGGGTGATGCAACATCTGATTAGTAAATTCAAGAAGAAAAAGGTCCTCGTCTCCTCCTTACTCCACACCAAAATAAATTATAGCTGGATTAAATAATAACATGGGGTTTTTTTTAAGTTAGAAATGTTTCAAAGCCAGCAGAAAGCAGAGCTGAGGATTTACCAAACTCAGTGCAAGAACAGAGCAGCAGGCTGTGCTATGGGCGGGAGAAATTACATCGTCCACTTAACAACCTAAAACTATGTCAAGGGGCGACCCTTCCACTGTGGAAGTAATTGTAGCAAATGTGACCGAAGATATTTTATTATGTGTTATTAAAGATCTTATACCCATGCTGTATATTTTAAGTGAAAAACAAAGGAAGTTGGTCGTAAAATGAACCCCCTTTGTATCTTTAAAAGGATGTGTATTTGTATGTACAAACACAGAGAAAGGTGGGAAGACACGCCCCTGGCCCTCACCACGGGTTCCCTGGGAGGCGTGGGAGTACAGATAAGCCAGGGAAGAGTCTCCTTTGTGTACACTCGTCCCAAAGTGTCATTTGAAAAAACAAAATGCAATTCTTAGTTTGAACTGATGAGAAAAATGTCTAGGGCCAAAGACCACGTAACAGAAAATGAGGGAAAGAAGAAATGCAACTAGCATACACTATGAAAAAGAAATGTTCACCTTCACTAGTAATCAAAGAAATATAAATGAAAATGAAGTCTTTTTGGTTATCAAATCAGTAAAAATATTGTAAAGATGAGACCAAAGCAAGGAGAAAGAAGGTGAGACCAACACAATGACAAAATGATTTAAGGCATTTGGAAAGCAAATGAAAAAATAAATCAAGATTTTTTTAATGTTCAAAATTTCAACTTACTAAGTCTACTGGAAATATAATGCAGGATATAATCTCATAGAGAGTAAAAGTTATTGTACAAAAATGATAATAGCAAAAAATTTTATTTTACATTTTGACCAAATGACCAATAAAGAAATAGCTAAGTAAATGGAGGTATACCATCCAATGGAATATTATATGCCCAATTAGGCATTGCCTACAAAAAAGTACACAATAAAAATGTAAAATTCTTAGAAAAGTAAAAACTTCCTTTTCTTTTACTTTTAATGTTTCCCTTCTGACACTAATGTACAAGGGTTTTTTCAACACCATCCAATTCTCTGACTCTAGACACCGACTCAATTCTGACTGATTACCTGGAATTAACGCAGACGCCACAGATTAAGCGCTCAGTCCCACAGACTGCCCCCCACCCACTTCAGGCACCCACTGCATGTTCAATAATTTGTTAGAACAGCTCACCGAACTCAGGAGAACCGTTTACTTTCTAGATTACCAGTGTGTCATGGTCCCACTATCCACGGGGTGATGTATTCCAAGACCCCAGTGGATGCCTGAAACGGCTGATAGAACCAAACTCTGTACATATTGGTTTTTCCTATACAAATATACCTACTATAAAGTTTAATTTATTAACTAGGCACAGTAAGAGATTAACGATAACTCATAATAAAATAGAACAACTATAATAACATGCTGTTATAAAAGTTAGGTGACTGTGGTGTCTCTCTCTCTCCAAATATCACACTGTGCTGCACCCACCCTTCCTGTGGCAACGTGAGATGGTACAACGCCTGCGTGATGAGAAGCATTTGCAGTGTGAGGTGCAACAGCGAAGCCAGCCCAGAATTCTTCTTCCCTCTTCACAACTTCACTGGTAGAAGATTCGTTCTTACCAGAGAGCTTTGCAACCCCAACTACCAATTTTTTTCATTCTTTATTAAGTAGGGAACTTTGACCTTTCACTTAAAGGAAAGGGCAAGGATGCAGCAATTTGCTGCATTTAGCAAATGATAAATCTAAATGATAAATCTATTTATCAAAATAGAATAACGATGCAAAAGAAGAAGGAACACTGGCCAGGACGACATCCCAATGTTAAACCATTTTAAATAACAACAGAGTAAAGTCCATCTCTCCTCTCAAACTTGCCATATAATCCAAGTTAATCATCTCATATTCTCATTTGCAGTATTTTGGGCCCTATTTCTAACACTGAATTAAGGTAAATATCTCCTCTTCAAGTGCATACAACGGTCAGATAAATGCTCAAAAGCCCTCATATTGCTCTACAGAGATAAGTGATACATATCTTTACATAAACCCTTACAAAATTTTTCACATAAAAATAATGAAAGAAAAGATCCCAAATATTAACACTGCCTTTGAATTATGGATGATAACACTATAATTATGTTCCTAAAAGCATGGGGGTCAACTGGAGATTTTTAATTTCAATACAGCTTTGAATACAACCAAGGGTATTCACTAGTGAAAGAAATTACCTGAAATGTTTATAAAATCGAAAAAATTTTAAAGAACATAATGATCCCCCTAATTTACCTCTTTAGTAAATTCAAGTATTTGCACATCTTACACGGAATTATTTCTGAAAAGCGATGCACTTGCACCTTTGATATTAAAGAGCAGCCACGGCAGCAACAGTGACTTCTATACGTGAGACGTTGCACCTCATGCATTTGCCCACTGAACCTTCTCAACCTTCACAGCAGTCCCAAGGAGCAGGTGTGATGGATTGCCCAGTTGTCACCTTATGATACAAGCTCCGGGAGGCTGCACAGCTAGTAAGTGGCATTCTGTTTTTCTTACACCAAAAATAACCTTTGCCTAAGCTTGGCATGGCCAACCTGTAAGTAAAACAACTGCTATCAACTAGCCAAATAAACAGACCAGCGGTGCAGAAGTAGCGATGCTGAATGAAGTAGGTGCTGAATTACTACGTGGATTTTCAAAAAGTTAACCAGTTCCCAGGTCAGAATTAGAGGAAGTTATCCATGGCCTTCCAACGAAAGAAACAGAAAATACAATAAATCAATCAATTAAATAATTAAATGGTCTGGTGGAGAAGAAAAAAGGTATAGAAAGTTCTAAAAATAGTTTCCATCTTATCGTGGCTTTAATAATACCAGATTAGCAGCCTTCTCTTGGGAATGTCACCTAGGCAACCAGAAAAACAGACAGAGGTGTTCAGCAAAATATACGTATATAAATCTATTTTTGCTATCTTTTGAATATAAATAATCACTCTTACAAAAAGGACTATAATCAGGATACTGTATGGTGGCAGGGGCGGGGGATAGTTACAGTAGTTACAGAAGTTTTGTAAGTAGGTGTCCAGAGTAAAGCAGGAGAATAAGGCATAAAAGCAGGTCTTCATAAGCAGGTCTTTGTATGAGAAGCCCAGATACCATTGACTCAAATTCAGGCCCTTAATCTGTTAGAAAAGTTAAATATATTTTTCTATATTCTTTAAATCTCATGTTTTTATCTCATACACCACAGGCAGACTAATACAGAAGAGGGTAGGCTGGCAAATTTCTAAACATATTTGGAAAACTGTCTTGAGTCCCACTTAATTGGGGGGACCACATGTCCCTGTTCACCCTATTTGTGCCTCCTGTTTTGGTGCGTTTATTAAAAAAACACTCGTCTTTCATCCCCAAAGTGTCGCCAGGTGAACAGGAAATAATACGGTCACCTTATATTTAGCCAAGACAAATTTCTTGACCTAACAATGTGCTAGCGACTAGGGTGCAAACTTACATTAGTACCCCCCAAAATTATAGGATAGAATCCCCGACCTTCGGAACAGTAGAAACTAGCTGAGAAGACCAAAAAAAACACCCAAAACGGTAAAGCTGAAAAAAATTATAATCATCGCTGCAGCCTAGGCTGTAAGTGCCTGATTTCAGATCAGAGACAAAGCAGACATTGTCTTCCCCTCACTGGGACACTCCATAGAACTCATGGTAACAGCGACTGTGCTGTTTGAGCACTTACTGTATACCAGGCACTGTGCTAAGCAGGATGCCCCCGTGATCTCACTGGGTGCTCAGAGCAACCCTAAACGCGGAGAACGATCATCATCCTCATTTTACAGATGCGATGGCTCTCCCAAAGTTACACCAGAGAAGCCAAATGCCTGACCCCCGAGCACAGGTTCCCCAGCACTGTGATGCGGACACGTTGCTGCCTCGTTGGCCAGCCTTCCCAGGCGTTGGCACAGCGGTCACGTGTCATCAGAGCCCGCGGCTTCTCCGAGGCCGCGCACTGGTGTGCTCAAACCCTGGCGGAGGGTGGCTGAATCGGTTAGGGCCCGGGCAGCAGAGGGCGCTATTTAATCCTGCTGAGGAGTCCTACTGCAGAGGCTAGGGTTTGGAAAAGCAATGACGTATCTTACAGGACCAAGGCAGCAGGAAATCGTTACAGCCCCTAAGCCTGAGTGCACCGGGAGGGGGGGGGTGGGGGCAGGGAGTGGTTAAAGGTGTGGGAGGAGGGGAGCGGTAAGGAAAGGACAACTGGCAGTAGCTGTGAACTTTGAACACAGGTGAAGCCAGCCTGCCATGTGCCACCCAGCAGGAGGGAATGGGAAAATAAACAGCCTACCCCACACTCCGCCCACTTTTCCAAGCGTGGGCTGGACCCACCTGTGGTCGATTTACACCAGAAATCAGAAGACAAAGGTGGCCATTGACGCCAATGGTCGAGATCCACCTCTCAGGGCACAGAGCCAGGTAGATGAGGGACAAGAGGGGATCTGGAGGAGCCAACAGAGATGTGCTTGCTGTGCCCTTGCCCCTACAGAAGGGTGCGCTCCAACCGAGGCGAGTAGACTGTCCTGGTCACACCTTGGAGGTCAAGAAGGGAAGCAAGAAGAGGCCAGCCTTAGCACATATGCAAGGCCAGGGCCAGTTCGCGGGCGGGAGACCCCTGCGGTTACACAGGGCCCCGTGCTCAGAAGGACACTGCACTTGTCTAATGCTCTGCTGACACTCTCCAGAAGTTCTTAATATTTTAACAAGGACTCCACCTGTTCATTTTGCACTGGGCCTCACAAATTATGCAGCCGGTCTCCTGCAAGGCAAGCCAGTTTCTTCTGCTGGTGAGACTAAATTCTGTAAGTATCACAGTGTTCCAGGTATGTTTTTGAAAGCCAACAGACCCAGAGTTAATATTAACCAGAATGACAATGATGCAGCACAATATGTAACATAATAAAGTGGAGGGATATTTTACCTTTTTTTCTTTCCTCTCTCTCCTTGAAGTCAAACTGCAAAGTAGGTGAGAAACCAAAATTAGCTGCGCCCCCCTCCCTGGAGAGAAATGCACCTTAATTACAACTGCCTCTGCCTTGCACAGAGGAAATGGATTTTAGCTGTTACCCAGTTAATGTGATCAATGCACACAACCAAACAGGATAATTTATACCCTGGAGTGGATTTTCTTGATGTGCCCATTCCATTTAATGGGCTATAGCCAGCAAATTAGCCAGGTAATTGCTAAAGCTGCCCTTGGCCTTGCTTCTGTGCCCCATGTACGTAGTCCCCAGAGTGGGACTCGCTATTGAAAACGCATGCATAAAATGCTCCCTGATGGGCCAGCGACACTTATGAACCATATTTGTGAGCCAATGGTTTCTGAAAGAGTAGAAAGTGAAGCCTGCCCTCCTGCTTTTCTTGCCTTCCTCTAGCCTTCCTCTGAGTAATCTAGCCTTCCTCTGAGTAATTCTAGTCTTAATAGAAGCCAGGAAAGCCCCACGTGAGAAGCCAGAACAGGGCCAGTGGCTGCCCTTTCTCCCATTCATTGCCTCCAAGGCCATTGGGCGAAGCAAAGCACAGAAAGCTCCAACCTAGGCAGAGATCACGCTAGTTTTTGACAGCCTCTTTCACTCGCCCGTTCATTTCAGAAATAAGGGGTGGTCGATTATTAGTTTCTTGTCTGCTTTGTTATTTAAAGTTAGAATAAAATTTGCCCTGGCTGGTGTGGTTCAATGGATGGAGTGCCAGCCTGAGAATCAAAGGGTTGCCAGTTTGATTCCCAGTCACGCACATGCCAGGGTTGTGGTCCAGGTCCCCAGTGAGGGGCACGCAAGAGGCAACCACACATTGATGTTTCTCTTCCTCTCTTTCTCCCTCCCTTTCTCTCTCTCTAAAAATAAGTAAATAAAATCTTAAAAATAAAATAAAGTTAGAATAAAATTTTAATAGATCAAATCAAGAGCATTTACAAAACCTCTACTGTGTAAAGACACTTAGAATCCATGTGATTAATCAAATCTAGGGGCATCATAACAGAATCAGAGGCCCAAGGGCCTCAGGGTACAATTATGAGCCCTGTAGTAGGGTGAATGGTACCCCCCAAAAGATATCAGGCGAATGTGACCTCATTTGGAAAAAGGAACTTTGCAGATGTAAGGAAGGCATGCCCTAAAGCCAATGACTAGCGCACTTATAAGAGACAATCAGAGCAGAGCAGAGGGCACGTGACCATGAAGGCAGAGAGAGGAGTGATACCGCCTCCAGCCCAGAGATGCCAACATCCACCAGCAGCTGGGAGAGGCAAGCACAGAATCCCCACCAGGCCTCTGGAGGCTTTGCCCTGCTGATATCTTGATTTCAGACTTCCGGCCTCCAGACTGGTGAAAAAATTAATTTCTGTTGTTTAAAGCTACCAGTGTGTTATATTTGTTACATTGGCCACAGGAAATAAACACAAGCCCTCGACCACATTTCTCACCTGTGGCCCCAGCGTCACAGCCTCCTGGAGTGGAAAGTATGAGGCCTTCCCGAGCAGCCCAAACCGCCCCACGGGGGCCCTGGTTCTGGCCCCAGAGCAGGTCTCCTCCCCGGTGCAGGGCTTCATGTATTTGGGGATCACAATCACGCGGCTCCCACACAGCCCTTTCGAGCTAGAGAGCCCCTCAGTCATGCCTCAGGGGAGGTGGGCCCCACCCCACACTGGACACCGCTTTCTGCCTTCCTCCAGCCAGGACAGGACAGGGGGAACCCCTCTCTCTCTTGTCCTGAACACTCTTCTTGCAACGCAGCCCAAGGGCTCATTAATGTTTAAATGGCCAGGCTACACTGGCAGCTCCTTTGGAACTTTCAGCTTAAAGCGAAACAAAACAAGCTTCCATCTTTTTCACATGGGGTTTGAGGACATCTTGTCACCCTCATCAACTATATAGGGAATATTTTTTACCTAAATATAATCAAACAGCCATGAAAATACATGTTATTTAGGAAAAAAAGAGAAATTCTGAGCAATCCCTTACATATTTTGACAGCCAAGCTAAGTCTGTACAAATCAGATTATTCTCAAAGAATTGAAACATACAGGTTTGGGGAAAACCCAACATTTCAGACACACAGAAAAAGAAAATGTTCCTGGGTTCAAATCCCAGCTTTGCAAGTTACCCGTCACTGACCTTGGATAGGTCATAGGACCTCTTGATGCTTCAGTTCCCATATGTGTAAAATAAATACAATTGCAATGCCCCTTAATGCTAGACTCTCTCTGCTGGCCCCTGCAGATCCACCTTTATTCCCCCTCCACTCTGCTCTGGGACCTGAATGGCTTTTTTCTTTGTACAAGGCAATCCTGACATCAACAGCTTTCTTGCCCTCGGGCTTCTGGTTGGTTTGGCCAATTGGGAGACACCAGCAGAAGATCAGAGGTGGGAAGAAAGGAGTGGCTGGAGAGGCATTCACCTGGTGCCTTCCTGCCAGGGCACAATTTGGCAGGAGCTGTGCTCCTCTACTGAAGATGAATTCCAGAAACTTCTCTCACGTCAGTTTCAGGGCAGGGAAGTAGAGGCTTGCATGGATTGCTAGCCACTCTTGGTGATTTCCTTTAACCTTGCCCCTGCCTTTTGAATAGTGCCTTCATTGAATTAATACGTAGTATTTAGGACACTGCCTTGTTCAGAGGAAGTACATAAAACTATACGCCATCATTATTGTTTGCAACAGCTGTTAATTAGCAACAGCTGTCAATTTGTCTGAAGCATCCTTGGCCATGAGATAGCTCGGTGCCTTATTTACCTTTCCTCCCAGGTCCAATACCATTTAGTGTGGTGATAAAAAGAAAATATCCTCTTGCCCTGGCTGGTGTAGCTCAGTGGATTGAGCACAGGCTGGGAACCAAAGGGTCTCGGTTCGATTCTCAATCAGGGGGCACATGCCTGGGTTGCAGTCCAGGTCCCCAGTGAGGGCCACGTGAGAGGCAACCATACATTGCTATTTCTCTCCCTCTCTTTCTCCCTCCCTTCCCCTCTCTCTAAAAATAAATAAATAAAATATTTTAAAAAAAAAGAAAGAAAATATCCTCAGCTATATCGATATGGCAAAAACAATTAGGTTCTCTTTCATCTAGATAATTAAAATGACCACCTAACTCCTCTTCTACCTCCTCTTCTCCCCTTTCTCTCCAATGTCAGGATCTTTTGGATCAAGCCATTGCCACATTCAACAAATATTCAATAGCTACTCACACTTCTCTGAATGAAATTCAGACTCTATCACTACCCCTCACAATTTAATCCCGACAGGATGTATTAAACATGTCACACCCATTAGGATGGCTATTAATTTTTTAAAAACCAAAAATAGCAAGTGTTAGCAAGGATGTGGAAAAATTGGAATCCTTGTCTTTTGCTGGTGGGTATGTCAAATGGTGCAGCTGCAATAGAAAATAGTATGGAAGTTCCTCAAAAATTAAACATAAAATTACCATATGCTACAACAAGTCTACTTCTGGATATATACCCAGAAGAATTAAAAGCAGAAACTTGAACTAATACTTGCACATCCACGTGCATAGAAGCATTATTCACAATAGTCAAAAGGTGAAAGCAACTCATGTGCCCATCACAGATGAATGGATTAAAAAAATGGAAAGACTTCTACTCAAGATGGCAGCATAGGTAAACACTGCTCACCTCTTTGCAGAACCACATCAAAATTACAACTAAATTATACAATAATCGTGACTCAGAAATGTCAGAAATTGAGTTGAGTCGAAGTCTGACAGCAACAGAATTAAAGAAATCACATCCACCCAGACTGGTAGGAGGTCAGAGATGCAGAACGTGCTGGTCCCACATCCACACGTGGTGGATAAAAATCAGGAGGGAGATCTCAGAAATGAGGTGTCTCCACCCTACACCAGGCCCCCCAGTCCAGGGTTCCAGTGCCAGGAAGATACGTCCCCATAACTTCAGGCTGCAAACACCAGCAGGGATTGAGTCAGCAGAAGAAATTTCTGGAGTCCCATGCAGTTCATCTTAAAGAACTCACACAAAGACTTACTCTGACTGACTCCCTCCAAGCTCTAGCACTGGGGGAGCAGCTTGAAAGGCACCAGTGGCATACAGGGAGGAAGTGAAGTATCTGGTGTCAAGGCAAGAGCTGGGGGACAGCTTACTCCCAGACAGAAAGGCAGACAGAGGCCATTGTCCCTTTTCTGAATCCTTCCCCCATAGAGCCATAGAGCCAGAAGGCAGGTGCCATATCAGACACTCCATCAACCTGGCTGACACTGTTTGCCCTGCCCTGGAGATTCCCTGAGGCTCCATCCCACCCAACTTACAGATGTTAACAGTGTTTTTTCCATATAAATGGCTGGTCTTGGCTCATGCTTCACAACTTCCTAAATCCTTTCAAACAAGCAACAGCTGGCCTCAATGAGTCTGCAGCTCCCTGTACCTCTTGCAAAGTGGCCCCAGGCACGGCACTAGTAGCGGCTGGCCTAGATTCACAACTTGGCTTTACCTGGGAATCTTCAAGCCCAGCACAAATAGCAGCCATCTCAGATTGCTTTATAGCTCATGCAGGGTAGCCCCAGGCAGAACACAGGTGGGGACTGATCTTGGCCTGCATCACCCAGGAAACCCCAGGGCCTGCACACCCAGTGGATAGCTAGAGACCATATAGGAGCACCACCACTCTGCCCCTGCACAGTTAATCCTCTGTGGAGGGTGGAGGTTGGTGGTCAGTGGTCATAGCCAGTCCTTGCAGCTGACTAGCCTGGCTAAATCCCTCTCGTTGACCTGCCAACTGCAATCATGGCTCAACTACAAGAGGAGGATGTACTCAGCCCACACAAAGGACACAGCTTCAGTACCCAGCTTGGGTGATAGGGGAGGCTGTGCCTCAAGGCCCTACAGGACACCTAATACATAAGACAGAATCATGGATACTGGGAGCATTTTGATTGGTTCCAGAAGGCATGAGTGGATAAAGGAATTGCTGAAGAGGTAAGGGGACTAAGAAGTACAAATAGGGAGTCATAACAGCTCTGCCTAATACACAGAAACAAACACAGAGGCTGCCAAAATGAGGAGACAAAGAATCATGGCCCAAATGAAAGAACAGATCAAAACTCCAAAAAAAATAACTAAACAAAATGAAAATAAGCAATCTATCAGATTCAGGGTTCAAAACACTGGTTATAAGGATGCTCAAGGAACGTAGTGAGGACCTCAACAACATAAAAAGGATCCATTCAAACATGAAGGATACATCATTGAAATAAAGAACAATTTACAGAGAAACAACAGTAGGGTGAATGAAGCCAAGAATCAAATCAATGACTTGGAATATATGGAAGCAAAAAAGAACCAAGCAGAACAACGAGAGGAAAAAAGAATCCAAAAAAACAAGGACAGTGTAAGCAGCCTCTGGGACAACTTCAAGCATTACAACATTCGCATCATAGGGGTGCCAGAAGGAAAAGAGAAAAAGCAAGAAATTGGAAATCTGTCTGAAAAAATAATGAAAGAAAACTTCCCTAATTTGGTGAAAAAAATAGACATGCAAGTCTAGGAAGCACAGAAAGTTCAAACGAGATGGATGCAAACAGACCCACACCAAGACACATCATAATTAAAATGCCAAAGATTAAATACAAAAAGTGAATGCTAAAAGCAGCAAGAGAAAAGCAGTTAATTACCTACAGGGGAGTTCCAAGAAGACTGTCAGCTGATTTCTCTAAAGAAACTTTGCAGGCTAGAAGGGGTTGGCAAGAAATATTCAAAGTCATGAAAAGCAGGGACCTACAGCCAAGATGGCTCTACCCAGCAAAGCTATCATTTAGAATTAAAGGGTGATAAAGAGTTTACCAAAGAAGAAAAAACTAAAGGAGTTCATCATCACCAAACCATTAGTATGTGAAATGTTAAAGGGGCTTACTTAAGAAAAAGAAGATCAAAACTAGGAACAATAAATGACAATACATACATATCTATCAACAACTGAAAGTAAAATACAAACTAAACAAGAAGAACAGAGGCATGGATATGGAGAGCATTTTGATGGTTGCCAGATGGGGTGGGGGGTGGGGGGATGGGTGATAGGTGAGAGGGTTAAGTACAAACAGGTAGTTACAGAACAGCCATTGCGATGTAGAGTACAATGTAAGAAACAGAGGAGCCAAAGAACTTACACACGTGACCAATGGACGTGAACAATGGTGGGGGGACTGCCTGAGGGAGTGGGGGTTGCAGGGTGGAGGGGGCAAAGGGGGAAAAATTGGGACAACTGTAATAATATAATCAATAAAATATAATTAAAAAAACATTTAAAAGGGGGTCTACACATATGATGACATATTATTCAGCTTTATAAAGGAAGGAAATTCTAACACACACTGCAATATGAGCAAACCTTGAAGACATGCTCAGTGGAATAAGCCAGTCACAGAAGGACGAAGCTTGTACAATCTCATTTATGTAATGCACCTGGAGGGGCAAAGTCATAGAGACGGAAAGGAAAGCAAGCAGTGGTGGCCAGGGCTGGGCGGCAGCGTGGACGGACGGTTTCTGTGTGACAGGTGTGAAGTTTCCGTTTGGAAAGGTGAAAGCATTCTGGGGACGGATGGCGACAGCTGCACAATGATGTGGATGTACTTACTGTGCTCAGTGCCACTGTTAAATGATAGGATTAACACAGAAATTTTCATGTTATGTATGCTCAGCCACAATAAAAACAATGTATTCAAGAAATATTTATTGCTTGCCTCTTGCACACAGCACTGTAATAGGGATACGTTAGCAGACAAACTAGAAGGTCATTGCCTCCACGGAGGGGCTCTGCTCCTGCACTTCCACCCCCATATTTCCAGTCACTCTGTCCCCCACTTATGTCTTGCACTTCCATATTAGAATATAAATTCCTTAAAGATAGGGAACTAGATTTATTTATCCTATATCCCTAGAGCTTAACATGATGTTGAGCCTGTAGAAACTGCTCAAAATAATTGATTGAGTAAGTGAGTAAAATTCCAGCCAAAGAAGTCTATGTCTTCTTCCTTTCTCATATCTTCTAGCCTGTCAGTACATAACATTTCTGGAAGTTAGGTCTGCTATATTTTCAGAAATAAAAGAATAGAGCTTCATGTTAAACTCACTTTAAATTGTTCTGGTCACAAATAACTAAGTGCATGGATTATGTCCTTGGGCAAGCTAATGAGTGCCCCGAAGCCTGTTTCCCGCGCCTATGAAGTGGGGATGAGGCTAGCAGTGCTGTGGCGGTCTGTTGCTTTGCGATCTGAAAGCCATTAGCCCATCTCCAGGTGACAGCTCAGGGGTGAAACCTGTGACCAAGCCCAGGCTGGGGTACTGTGTAGAACCCCAGACACAGTAACACAGGGACAGGCCCGGGGCCCAGTCAAAGCCAGTTAGCCACAGCCAGTCATTGTGAGCAATACTGGCAGAGAGGCTCTCTCACTTCCTAGCTGGATTTAAAACACAGACTACATAAAATCTGGAGCTCTGCCCTGGCTGGTGTGACTCAGTGGATTAAGCACTGGTCTGCGAATCAAAGGGTCACTGTTTCCATTCCCAGTCAGGGCACATGCCTAGGTTGCAGTCCAGGTCCCCAGTAGGGGGCACATGAGAGGCAACCACACATTGATGTTTCCCTCTCTTTCTCCCTCCCTTCCTCTCTGTCTAAAAATAAATAAATAAAATCTTTAAAAAAAATATGGAGCTCTTATAGCCATCCTATAATAACACAGGGCCTAAAAATGGTGACAACTTCAGAAAGCATATGAAGAAATGTGGACAGAGAAATCAAGTCCTGGTAATGATGCTGGAGCCCTAGATCGAGCCTTACCTGAAGTAGCCTTCTGAGTTCTCAGAGCCAAAATAATGTTTCCTTTTTTACTTAAAATAGTTTGACAGCTGCAACAGAACTAAGTCCTAATTAAAATAAATATCTCCCCCAAAATGTTACAAATATTAAATGAGATCTTCATGTACATACATATTGCACACTCAATAAATGGATAAACATTAACTATGGTGCTAGTTCATTGTTGTGGCAGAAATTTCCTGGCTTCTAGGAATCACTGTCAACTCATGTGCTCTGTTCTGGAATTCTGCCTCCACAGATACTCTCTATCACAGTGACAGAGATAGAGGGATGGTGAGGACAAAGCTTGTCTGCCACCACTTCCTAATCCCCTACCCTGACAACCCTCACTAACTGATCACAGCAGTCATTCCTACTGAGTCAGGACCTGGCCATGGATTCATATTCAACCCAGTCCTCCAGGCAGCCACTCCCCATCAATCAAAGATGGCACACAAAATGAAACCAATTCTCTCAGCTTCAGAACAGCAGTGGACAAAGTTTTTCTATAAAAAACTAGGTAGGGTTTTATGCATAGCCTCTATCACATATTCTTCTTTGTATTTTGATTTGTTTATAGCCCTTTAAAAACATAAAAACCATTTTTGCTCTCTCAGCTGTACAAAACCCCCTGCTCTGGATCCTTGAACCAGACTTGGAGGTTTTCCCAGAGCAGCAGGCACCAGCTCTAACTCCTTCTGCAGGGCTCCTGGGAGCCCAGGAGCGGAGCGCTTGGAAGTGCTGCTTTAGTCAGAGGTGCACCCACAGAGCACACTGAGTTGCCTGAAAAGTAACAGAGGAGCTTTGACGATGAAAGAGCGTCCCTGTCCTCATTATACCAATCCCAGGGCAAGCTGAAATCCGCACTCTGGGGGGAGCTACAACCCAAGGAAGGGCACAAAGTTCACGCACATGGTGACCTTCACCTCTGCCTACAGACCCAAATCCGCTCACCTCCATCCCCCACCAGCAAACCTGAGATGATTGACCTTTTCATGAGGGAAGTAAGGAAAGAGTTCAGATCACTACATTTCCATTGTTAGTCTGATCCTTTATACACACACACACACACACACCCACACACCTCTCTGAAATGGTTCCAAGACAGTGTGTCACATTTCCCAAAACTTCTTATTGTGGAGTATAATATGTAAGATTGGTTTGGTCCTCCTCTATGTTACTCTTTATGTTCGTTCCTGGCTTTAGGGAAAAGGACTAAACTTTGCCTGCCTGATGTTCAGTTACTCATTCAACAAACGTTTACCGACACTCACAATCCACCTCCCAGGGCACTTGCAGGTAGGGAAGATTGAGAGATAGATGATGGCGCAGAGTGATGGGAGAGGCATGTGCAGGGTAACGGGCCAGCACGAAGCAAGGACAGCTCGGCCAGCTTGGGGTGGGGGCACCAAGATTTCTGCTGGAAGGCAGTGTGGCTGCAGCTGAACAGGGAAGAATGCATAGGAGTTGACCCAACAAGGAAGTGTGGGAGGGTGACGGGTGCTGAGACTCAGTGACTTGGGCCGAGGCCCTCATGGGGAGGCTTGGGAGATGCAGCTGGTGAGGAAACGGGGTGGGGTCGTGAAATTCCACGGAGTCCAAACTATCCTGAACACCATAGAAAACCTCTGAAGGAAGTGAAGCAGAATGACAGGCTTAGATTTCTCTTCCCAAAATGAGCATCTAGCTGCAGTTTGGAGAACAGACTAGAGCATGAGTGTCCTGATGGGGAGCAAGCAGCCCTGTGTGAAGGCAGTTGGAGCAATTCAGGCAAGAAGTTATGAGGCCAGGAACTAATTGGTGACAACAACAGAAATACTAAAAGCTCACATTTGCACAGCACTTACTACTGACTAAGCACTATGTGGAGTACTTTCTGTGCGTTAACTCATTTTATCTTTACAACAAGCTTGAGACAGGTTTGGTTCTATTATCAACGTCGCGGCACAGATCAGGAAACAGAGAGGTAAAGGAAGGAGCCCAAGGTCTGGGAGCTATTCACGTTCCAACCACAACTCAAATCAAGCAGTCTGGCTGCAGAAATCTCCCCTCACAGCCCACTCTCCCGGCACCCTCCTAAGAGGAGTATTCAGAAGTGGGCGCGGATGGTTGAAGTGAGACTCCAGGACAACTTCCAGTGGTGTGTAGGGGGTACCTGAGCATTTGGATTTCACTTCTTGAGCCTCTCCCACTGAAGAAAGCCCCTCCCCAAGTCTGCACTCAGCCCCCCGTGATGTCCCCATGCACCCATACTCCCCTCTTCATCCTGCCACCCTCTTCTCCTTTGCAACCCTTGCACGCTACATTTGACCCTAAAACCCAGGCGTCTTCCAGTTGGAGTGAAAAACCTCACAAGCATTGCCCTTCAGGTCTCAGGAGCACCGACAGAGAGCCCTGCTCTGTGTAATACAGCTGTGTAAGCCTGCTATTTTCAAATCAGACAGGACTGGGAAAACTTCGGGCAAGCTTGTGTGGTTTCCTTCTCAGCCGGGGAGCCCTTGGCAGCCCTGCCTCTGTGTTTCGCACTAGCGTTTCTATGAACAGAACATGTACCATCATTTAAGGCCAACGTGTAACACACTTGGCCAGCCTGGTCTGCAGCCTCAGACAGACCCTCAGGAAGAAAGTGGTCCTGGCAGGGAGATCTTTAGACAGCCAAATGGCTTTCTTTCTCTGGGCATTGAAGTTGAAGCAAGCATCTGCAGCAAGAAACTTGAGTATTTCCTGCGGACAGGGAGACCTCCTGCCCCTCCCGGGTTGATACAACCCACTTTGCACATCCTGCTTCTCTGAAGCTAAAAATAAATCGGTATGCACTGAAAAATACTCAAACACATCTCCCCAGCACACCCCTTCCCGAGTCCCTGAGGGCCGGAGACGCAAATCTTTGAGGTCCTGAGTCCAAAATACAGACCACTCCTCCTGTGTTTTCAACTAGTGCCTTTCAGACGCTCCCAATGCGCCCTTCCCAGGTCTCTACCCCTGGCACACCCTTCTGTGGCTTCTCCAGGCGAGTTAGTAGGCCCAGGAACCAGGCAGTGTCCTCGACCTTGACCCCAACCCCCACCCGGGAAAGACGCTCCCGAGGTCCCCAGGCCACTAGGCTCACGAACGCCCCCTTCCGACCCAGCGCGCCCCCATCCTGCCTGCCCCGCGCGCCTCTGCTCGTCCCTCTCCGCAAAGTTGCTCTCTCCTTTCCTGCCATTCACCTTCAGGGTCTTTGGTTTTGTTTTCTTTTCCCTCAGAGACACTAACAGGGCGAAGTGAATCAGGGAAGGGCTGTGGGCACAGGTCCCCAGGGCCGTGTGCTCCTCGTGCCCACCCATGCGCCCGCTGCGCCCCGAGTGCGCCCGTCCCCAAGGCAGCCACTCCCCCACTCCCACCGCACCCCCACCCCCGCCGCCAACCCCACCCCAGGCTGCAACTCCGACTCCGCTCTGGCTCCGGAGAAGCAGAGGGCAGACACTGCGACTCACCGCCTCAGCTGCTCCCGGCGTCTGTGTCGCTGCAGGGGAGGCGACGGCAGCGCCTTCCCTCCGCCCGCCTCCCCCTGGACAGCACCGCCGCCTGCCGCGCCCCCCTCCCCAGCCTCGTTCGCTGCCTCCCTCCTGGCAACCGCCCACCCTGCCTCCCCACTGCGCCCGCCTGGCAGGCAGCCTCTCCTGGGGTACAGGGGGGCCGAGCTGAGGTGTAGGGTTTTACAGGTGCAGCGGATGCCCCCACCTTGCCCCGGTGCAGCCACCAGACTCATCCACATTGTGTACCCTAGTCCTAGCCCACCGCCCAAATTTCTGGCCAGGCTGCGCTGGCATGTTCCAAGAGGTGCCATCCGTTTGCCAGGCCGGGTTGTGGGGGCCGGGCCGGGGCGGGGGTGTCAAATTCAACCCATAGCACCTTCTGCTAGGCTTTGACATGGGGTGGAGAGAGGTGACTGGAGTCCCTGACGGTTGCAGTGAAGTTCAAGGCGGCCTTGGAAGGACATGCTTACACAGTGCCAGGGCGCTCGCTGCTCTTGCCTAACCAATGTTTTCTTTATTCAAAGGTTTCTGTGAATCATCCAGGGATGATGGCTTAACAAAAACTTGGAAGAAGGACATCTGAGGGGGCACCTTACATTCCCACCACCACCCTGGGGACCACTCCAGAATGTCACCAAATCTTTCGTTTTCACCAGAGAGATGCGAAGCCTATGCCTTGTCTATTCGTTCAACCAATGGTTTTTGAGTGGCTTCCAGCACATGTTTTGGTCTTACTGTGGTGGCCACTCACGACCTGTCAAAAAGCCCCTGTAACTTCTTGTGTTTGTCAACCCCAGCGACATTTCCAGAACCTATCAGAGGTGCAAACAGCAACTTGGATTCATTGATTTAAACATTTGCTGGTTAAAAATAGCAAAAGGTGCCATGTACAGCTGTAAAGTCACCTTGACCTGTCCATGTTTGTTATAAGGATGACAAAAATCTTTCAATATGACTAGTCTTAGAAATGACAGTTTCATTTAGGTCTAAACAGCTGCCAACTCTGCTTTGAAAATCAAGGTAATAGGTTCACCTGAGCGACGCCATCCTCTTAGTTCTGCCGTCACGCTCCACGCCACCTACTCCCCCAGGCAGCGCTTGAACAGCAGCGCTGTCCGAGAGGCCAGTAAACCACTCCCGGATGCTAACACTTGCTCTTGTGTGCATTCTGTCCATACTCACCGGAATCACCCAGCGAGCTGGCTGGTTGTTTTGTTTTTTAATGCGAGGCCGAGGCCTCATCCCCAGAGATTTGGTTTTACCTGGTCAGGGGTGCAGCCTTGCCTGGGCGTGTTTTCCTGGGGCCCAGGAGATTGTGATGTGCAGCCAGGGTTGGCAACCTGCGCTCGGGCGTTCCTCAAACAGAGCCCAAGGCCATGGGATGTAGAAGGAGAACATTTTGAAACCAGGAAAAAGGTCTGAGCAGGTGTTGCCAATTCCAATGTCCCTAAAGGGCTTAAGGGATTAAGGAGCAGGACGAAAGAAGTGGCTTGGGCTGGGTGTACAGGGACAAACTGGGAAGGGCGTGACGCTGTGAAGAGGACAGCCTCCTTTTTCTATGTGGGAAATGCAGGTCCGGCGTGGCCATCGAGGTGGGCCGGTTTTGTTTTAATTTTCCATTGGTTTGGGTTTTTCTTTTTCAGAGAAGCCAGAAATGTACATTTAACGTGAACTGTTCTCAATTGAAAATATTGGAAACTAATTTTTATATCTTTTAAATGCTCTGTAGGCCAAGAAAGGTTTGTGGGCCACGGGGGGTCCCCGGGTCACTAGCTGGGCAGCCGCGGTCTGGAGCGCGCAGGGCTGGTGGGCGCCCTCAGAGCGGCAGGGAGGCCCTGGTGGGCTGGAGGCAGCAGTGGGGAGGTGACAGTGGCTGGGCGGCAGTGTCACTCAGTGATTTAAAACCCACTTTCTGTATTTTTAAATCTTGCTTTAATGATCTCTGCTTTGAAAAAAAAAAGCTTTATTGAGATATAATGTAGATAGTAAAAAATTCATCCCTTCAGAGTATACAATTTAATGTTTTTACTATACTCAAACTATCACCACAATCAACTTTAGAACTGAGCTGGATCACCCCCAAAAGAAATGCTGTGCGTATTAGCACTCATTCCCTCCTGTCTCCCTGCCCCCGGCCCTCAACATCCACTAAACAACTTCCTACGTCTGTAGATTTTCCTGTTCTGGACACTCCATAAAATGAAGACTTTGTACCATGTGAAGTCTGTTCGGACTGGTTTCTGTAACAGTACGGTGCTCATCCACATCATCAGTACTTCATTCCTTGTTATGAACAAATGAGATCCCATGATGTGGATACATCATTTCTCCATTTATCAATTCATGGACATTTGCAGTGTTTCCGCTTTCTGGCTATTATGAATAAGGTTGCATGAACCTTCCCGTTAGGTTTGTGTGTGGGTGGATTTCTTTATTCCTCTTGGGTGTATATCTAGGAGTAGAATTGCTGGGTCCATGGCAATTCTATGTTGGACATTTTGAGGGACAGCACGCTGTTTCCCAAAGGAGCCGCACCATTTGACGTTCACGCCAGCAGTGTGTGAGGGTCCCGTTTTCTCCACATCCTCATCGACACTTGTTATTTGCCATTTTTAAGTTTCACCATCTTGGTGCAAAGTGGTATCTCGTTGTGGCTGTGGTCTGCATTTTCCTCATAGCTAAGGGTGTTGGTAATCTTCTCATGTGTTTATCTTCTTTAGGGGAGTGTCTTTTCAGATCCTTGGTTCATTTTTTAAGCTGGGTTATTTGTCTTTTTATTCGTATTTTTATTAGTAAGGTGTAAGAAAGAGTTCTTTAAATATTCTGAATATAGTCCCCTATCAGATACATAATTTTCAAATATTTCCTCCCATTCTGTGGGTTGTCTTTTCATTTTCTTAGTGGTATCTTTTGAGGAACAAAAGTTTTCATTCTAATGAAACACATATCATCTATGTGTTCTTTTGTTGTTTGTGCTTTTGCTGTTGTATCTAATAGGTTTTGTCTAATTCAAGGTTACAAAGATGTATGCCTGAATATTGGACCCTACTTTTTACTTCTTTATTATTAGTTTTTTAAAGATTTTATTTATTTACTTTTAGACAAAAGGGAAGGGAGGGAGAAAGAGAGAGAGACACACACACACAACAGTCAATTGCCTCTCATATGCCCCCACCTGGGTACCTGGCCCACAACCCAGGCATGTGCCCTGACTGGGAATTGAACCAGCAACCTTTAGGTTCGGAGGCCAATGCTCAATCCACTGAGCCACACCAGCCAGGTGGGCCCTACTCTTCAAAACGTTCCTAACTGTCTGATACTGGAAATAGGAACACTGAGACAACTGGCATTAGGTTTACAGTCAGAGTCTCTCACTGCCACAGGTTTAATTTGCTGGGACAGCTCTCTCACCACAGCACCAGGTCAAGTTCAGGCACCGAATTGAAGTTTTTGTCTAGGAAGCAATTGAATGCATAAATTTTGGACGAGGTAGGCCAACAACAGCATGTATTTATTCATCCCTTCCACAAATGTTTCCTGAGGGCTTCCTATATGCTTGAACTGTTCTAGGTTCTCAGGATATAGCCCTAAACAAGACAGACAAGATCCATGCTCTGGTGATCTGGTGAGGTTTCCAGTTCAGTGACAGAGAGAGATGGCAGGCAGGGTAGGAGGCGGAGCAAAATACATAGCAAATAAGAACTGTATCAAAAATTCACATGGAGCAACATGCTGGGACAACTAGGGAACCAGCCAGGCAGAGGAAATATTGTGCAGAGGGTCTAGTTCAGAGGAGAAACTGCACAGCTTATTCTGAAAACACAAAGAAATCTAATGTAATTGGAGCTGCAGTTGGAGCTCAGTGGAGCTGTAGCTGGTAGCTAACCTCCCTAGAAAGCAGAGCCCTAGCCAAAGGTTGGGTGCTAAGACTTTACAGGGCAGTGAAACCCCCCAGGGAAGAAGACCTGAGAGAAGAGAGCAGGGAGTCAGAAGCAGAGGTAGAGCAGCTCTAAGGAAGGGTGTCACATGGCTCCTTGTCGTCACCAGAGTGTTGCGGGAAGCACCCTGGGTTTACATGAGGCAGTGTGGAGGCCTCAGTTGAAGAAGGATCCAAGAGAAAGACGATGAATTCTGGTCTTCAGAGAAGCAATGTAATGCTTCTGAAGCTCCAAACGTCTGTCGGAGATGAGGGGGAAGAGCACTAGTGTGGCAGGAAGAGAAGAAGTTAATTTGCAGGCTCCTTGCTCCCACTGGTCAATGTTCATTACCATCAATGTTGCATGTGAGTGGTCAACAAGCAGGTGTCTGGGAAGCACTAGGGAGGTCCCCAGGCTTCCGACAAAAGGTGTATGCTGCGACATGCCATTGGGCTGTATCCAAAAGCCACCTGAAAGATGGGGAGCGGCGGTCCAGTGAGCTCCTCAGTACGAGACAGTGTGACGCGAGCAGCAGCAAACTGGCTCCGTACCCACGACAGCGGCACAAACCAGTGCTAGGTTTTTCTAGAAAGTTGGCGTCTTGTCATCAGTACAGTGGGCAAGGGGAGAGCAAAATGTGGCCAGAGAACGGCAGGGCCAGACCATGAGTCGCTCTGCAAGTCAGGGAAAAGAATATAAAATCTATTCTAGCTGGAATTTATTCTAAGAACAACACCAGGTCATGAAGGGCTCTTCATAAATTTAGGTACAATAAATAAAACTCACTTTGTAAAGGAACAGCTCTGCAAATTTGGATCAATGCAGAGCTGTGCAGCCATCACCGCCAAAGAGACCCGAAGCAGTGCCATCACCCAAAAATGCGGCTGCCCTTTGAGTCGACCCTCCCTTAACCGTAACCCAGGCAACCACTGGTGTCATCTTTGGCTCTGTAGTTCTGTCTGTTCAAGAATGTCATGTCGATGGAATCACACAGCCTTTCGAGTGTGTCTCCTTTTGCTTAGCATAATGCAAGTGTGACTCATCCGTGTTGTTGAGTGCATCGTTGGCTTATTCCTTTTATACTGTATGAATGTACCACAGTTGTATATCCATTCACCAGTTAAAGGAAATGTAGGTTATTTCCTGTGTGGGGCAATTATGACTAGAACTACGGTAAATATTGGCCTACAGGACTTTGTGTGAATAGACTTATTTCATTTAGGTAAACACATAAGGCTGGGGTTGCTGGATCCCACGGTGTGTATTTACCTATATAAGGAACTGCCATTTTGTTGTACACTCGAAACTAACGTCAATTATATTTTAAATAAAATATTTAAACAAATAAAAAAAGAAACCACCAAACTGCTTTGAATTGCATTCCCAACAGCAACATAGGAACATTCCAATTGTTCTATTTCTATTTCAGAACTTGATATTGGTATATTTTTGTTTTGTTTTATTTTAGGCTTTTTAAATAGTGGGTAATGACTTTCGTTTTCATTTTCCTAATAACTAGTGATTTTGAGCATCTTTTTATGTATTTATCTGCCAACTATTTGATTCCATTGAAATGTCTTTCAAAATGTTTTCTATTTCTTACATGGTTCATTTGCTCACGCACGAATGGGTTTGTCTTGTATATTTGCTGGACACAAATCATTCGTCAGTTCTGTGTCTCGTAACCATTTTTCTCCCAATATGTGTCATGTCTTTTTATTCTGCTATCACAGTCCCTCACAAAGCAAAAGTTTTCATTTTGATGAAATCTAATTCACAAATTCTTCAGATGTCATCCTTATGGCGGTATATCTCTTTACCTAATCCCACGTCACAAAGGTTTTCTCTTAAACATTTCAAGTTTTGCATTTTTATTTAGGCCTAGTATCCACTTTGAGTTCAATTTTGCAGAAGGACCAGGTAAACGTCAAGGTTCATCTTTTTTGCTTATGGATATCCAATTATTCCATTTATTGAAAAGACTATTTTTTCTCCATTTAATTATCTTGCAATCAGGTGACCCAATTTGTGTGGATTTCTTTCTAGACTCACCACTCTGTTCCAGTGATGTATGTGCCTACCCTTTTGCCGGTACCACACTGTCCTGATTACTGCAGGTTTATTTTTTTTTAATATTTTTTATTCATTTTTAGAGAGAGGGGAAGGGAAGGAGAAAGAGAGGGAGAGAAACATCAATGTGTGGTTGCCTCCCATGTGCCCCCTACTGGGGGCCCAACCTGGCCTGCAACCCAGGCATGTGCCCTGACTGGGAACCGAACCAGTGACCCTTCGGTTCGCAGGCCAGCGCTCAGTCCACTGAGCCACACCAGGCAGGGCTACTGCAGGTTTTTTATGAGTCTTGAAATCAAGCAGTGCAAGTTCTCCAACTTTGTTCTTTTTGTTCAAAATTATCTTAGTTGTTCTAGTTCCTTTGCCTTTCCACATATGCTTTTGAATATTTTGTCAATATATACACAATTCCTATTTAAAT
>PVJI01023000.1:0-24321 GCA_004026765.1 Micronycteris hirsuta
ATGAAGAGCAAGGGACTACAACCAAGAATAATCTATCCAGCAAAACTTTCATTTAGAATGGAAGGGCAGATAAAGTGCTTCTCAGATAAGGTCAAGTTCAAGGAGTACATCATCATGCAGCCTCTACTTTATGAAATGTTAAAAAGTTTCGTATGACGACTCAGGAGCGAAGGCACCTAGGCCAGATCAGCTACCGGGAAAGTTAAATCAGCCACAGCCAAGACGCTTCTGAGGTAAGCAAGCAAATACAACCAGAGAAACAAAATAGAACCAGAGACATTGAAGTTTAGAACAATCTGGCAGTAACCAGAGGGGAGGGGGAAGGGGAGAAGGGGGACAAGGGTATTCAGGACCTGCAATGAAGGACACATGGACAAAACCAAGGGGGAGGGGGGAAGCAAGGGAGGGAGGTGGGTTTGCCTGGGGTGGGGTGGGGGGAGGGTAAATGCGGACAACTGTAATTGAACAACAATAAAATAATTTAAAAAAAAAGAATCAAAAACACTTATGTACAAGGACATATGTACCTCTGTGTTCATTTACAATAGCCAAGACATGGAAACCACCCAAGTAAGTGTCTTTCAGTGGACGACCGGAGAAAGAAGACATGATACATATATAATGAAATCCAACTCAGCCGTCCACAAAGATGAAGTATGGCCATTTGCAACAAGAAGCATGGATCTTGAGAGTACCATGCTAAGTGAAATAAGTCAGATAGCAAAGGACAAGACTTTGTGATTTCCACTCATTTGTGGGACACAAAACAAAGCAAGAGTACAGCACAGAGAACACAGTCAGCGATACTGTGGTAACTCTGTACGGTGCCAGGTGGGTACCAGACTAATCAGTGGCATATTTATTATAAAAATATCCAGCCCTGAAAAAAAAAAAATATCCAGCCCTGGCTGGTGTGGCTCAGTGAACTGAGTGCCGGCCTGCGAACCAAGGGGTCACAGGTTCGATTCCCAGCCAGGGCACACGCAAGAGTTGCAGGCCAGGTGCCCAGTAGGGGGCGCGTAAGAGGCAACCACACACGGATGTTTCTCTCCCTTTCTTTCTCCCTTTCCCTCTAACAATAAGTAAATAAAATCTTTAAAAAAAAAAGGTTAAAAAATAAAACAAAAATAAATAAAATCTTAAAAAAAAAAAAAGAAGCCCTGGCTGGTGTAGCTCAGTGGATTGAGCGCGGGCTGGGAACCAGAGGGTCCCAGTTCGATTCCCAGTCAGGGCACATGCCTGGGTTGCAGGCCAGGTCCCCAGTGAGGGCCGTGTGAGGAGCAACCATACATTGCTGTTTCTCTCCCTCTCTGTCTCCCTCCCTTCCCCTCTCTCTAAAAATAAATAAATAAAAAATCTTAAAAAAAAAAAAAGAAATAGGAATATGAAGAGCTGTCCTTGGAGTGCGCCTGTGCCCTTCTCTCAGTCATGTGCTTTGTTTTTAACAGTTGGGGGGCCCCATGGGACCAGCAACCAGGGGACCAGCGGACAGCAGACCCCAGTTCTGGCTCCAAGGCCCCTGTTCTCCGACTTCCCAGTGAGCCGGAGCAGCCCCGCCCAGGCTCGCTCCTCTCGCTCCTTTTGTCCTAAGCCCTTCCTTGTTTCACTGTCCCCAGCTTTAATAAACATACTGTAAAATAAAAAAGAAAAAAGAAAAGAAATCGGACTAAGAAATAGATCTCTCCCTTACTGGAGGGAGGGCAGAAGGGATGAAAGGAATTGAGAAGGACGTGAGTTCAAGAACAACGATCATGGCCCTGATGGGTGTGTCTCAGCGAAGAAAGGTCAGCAGTTTGATTCCCGGTCAGGGCACAGGCCAGGGGTTCGGGTTCAGCCCCTGGTCGGGGTGCGTATCAGAGCCACCCAATCAATGTTTCTCCCCCTCAATGTCCACCTCACCTCCTCTCTCTCTAAAAGTCAATAAATGGAAACGTTTTTCAAACAAAGTCAGTGTGGGGAAGTCCTTTAGAGAACAATCTAGAATAATAGCTGCAGGAGGAATGATAGAATTAAGAAAATAACAAATGTGGGACAGTGATCGTTGACCTCAGATGCAAACCATCAGGTGGAAGATTGACAGCAAGTTTATAATAAACGGGTTGGGCTGGCACCCCAAACCCACCAGGCATCCAACCGCAGCGCCCCGAGACGAGAGACATTCAGACACTCCGTTCCATCTGATGTGACGCCGTAGAAAGGAGCCGGCATCGCCTATGAGTTCTCAGAAAAATGGAACGGGAATCTAATTGAGGTTCTAAATGTAAAACTGTCAGGTTACAGGAAAAGCAGGGCAGAGAGGAACACACTAAAGAACTCCACAAGGGACCAAATGCACCCAGTCGGACGGCGGGAAACGCCGCCGTGCAGATGGCCGGGTTTCACCCACACTCAACAGCATTTTTTAAAAAAGGAAAAGGGGAGCGACACGATGAAAAGAGATTTAAGGGGCATATCAACCAAATGCAACATGGAGACCGCGTTTGAATCCTGATTGGAATAATCGACTGGAAAACAAGACAGTTTAGAGACAATCTGGGAGATTTAAAAGTGGACTTGAGGATAGTAAGGAACCGGCGCTACTTTTATTAAGGGGGATACGGTACTGTGCTTCTGTTTTGGGTTTTTTTTTTAAGATTTTATTTATTTAGTTTCAGAGAGAAGAGAAGGGAGGGAGAAAGAGAGGGAGAGAAACATCAGTGTGTGGCTGCCTCTCATGCATCCCATACTGGGGACCTTGCCCGCAATCCAAGCATGCTCCCTGGCTGGGAATCGAACCGGCAACCCTTTGGTTTGCAGGCCGGTGCTCAATCCACTGAGCCCCACCAGCCAGGGCTGTGCTTCTGTTTTTTTTTAAAAGGACAGCAAAACCCTTTTTGGGGAGAGATACATAGCAGGTGAAACAGGAGACTTGGGTTTGCTTTAAAACACTCCAGCCATAGAAAGAGGGAGGGAAAGAGGAAGGAAGAAGGGAGGCGTGGGGGGCGGATAGGAAGGAGGAGGGGAGGGAGGGCGGCAGCAAGGAAGGAAACTCTGGATGACTAAGAAGGGCAAGTGTTGACAGCTGGTGAAGCTGGGTAGTAAGAACCTCGGGGTTCAAAATATCAGTTTCTCTACTTTTGTGCGTTTGAAATTTTCCATAACGAAAGAAGGAGCAGAGAGGTCCTGAATGCGACCTCCCAGGCAGAGCTTCCAGGAACTGTCCCGCCCCCCGAGAGGGAGAAGGTACTGAGGCAGCAGGTGGTCTGGAGAGGGCCTTGTAGGCAAATCTGGGTCCCAGAGACAGGGATCAGAATGATCAAAATAAGCAGCCAGTATTTAGTGAGCACCTACTATGTGCCAGGCATGCAATCCTGACCGTGACCCTAGAAATTGGTTCTGTGAATATGCGCATTTCACTGATGGGGAAACAGAGGCACCAGAAGGTGCCCATTCTAAGTCACGTAGATGGGAATTCGAACCTGTATGGGGAGGGATGCAAACCCAGGCAGGCCGCCCCTGCCCATCTCCAAGGAGAGCTGTGGACGGGATCAGGACCCTGCAGGGGTGAGCTCTGTGGTCTTTGAAGCTAGCCCAGCCCTGAGGGCCACTTTGTCAAAAACCAAGGAAAGAAGACAGAGAAATAGAAATGATCATTAGAGAAATACTCAGAGTTGGCAGTTCACTGCCCCTGAATGTGTGGGCTGAGGTTGCTACCCACTGAAAACACCTGCCTCGCCGATGGAAAACGTTCAGGCACCTAGCAGAGTGCCTGGCACACAGTGAGGCCCGAGAAATGGCAGCCAATGCTATTACTATTTAACAGATTTATGATTACCAAAGAACTGAGATCTGTCTCTGAACCATTTTTTTAAAATTTCTGGTCCCTTTTCGTTACCATGAAGTCAGCCAGGCTGATGGTCACGGGTACTTGCTGGTACAGCCATACTGATGATTAAATTATTCAAGGGAGCCCTGGCTGGTGTGGCTCAGTGGATTAGGTGCCGGCCTGCGAACCAAAGGGTCGCCAGTTCAATTCCCAGTCAGGGCACGTGCCTGGGTTGAGGGTCGGGTCCCTGGTTGGGGGTACCCGAGAGGTGACCACACATTGATGTTTCTCTCCATCTCTTTCTCCCTCCCTTCCCCTCTCTAAAACTAAATAAACAAAATTTTTTAAAATAAGAAAAAGGAAAAAAAATATGTTTAAAGTAAATAAATAAATAATTCAAGGGAGAAGACCAGTGTTGGCTGATGAGTGGCTGGGCAGGGTGTGGTGGGTCTGTGTGGTGGAATATTATTCAGCCACGAAAAGGGAACGAAGTACTGATACAAGATAAAACATGGATAAGGCTTGGAAACATTTGCTGAGTGAAGAAGCCAGACACAAAAGGTCACATATTGTAGGACTGCGTGAACAGGAAACATCCAGAAAGGCAAATCTATAGAGACCAGGGGGCGGGTCAGTGGTTGCCAGGGGCTGGAGGAGGGAGGAACGGGGAGTGACTGTCTAATGGGTGCAGGGCTTCTTTTGAGGGTGCCGCAAGTGCTCTGGAACTGGCCAGAGGTGACGAATGCACCACACTGTGAGTGTCCTAAATGCCACTGAAGGGTTTACTTGACAATGGCGAATTACTTATTACGTGAAAGTTGCCCAATTCAAAAACGTGCCTGCGTCACCAAGATAAGGAGGGGCTGAGGGACCATTCCTGACGAATGGGGGCCAAAGAGCCAGGACCAGGTGCATCCGGCACTGCAGCCTGGGGCGGGAAAAACGAATTCACTCTCAAGGAAGTTATTCGGACGATTAGGCCCCTACTGTGGAGACAGGAAGTACTGCGTGGGATGTTAACTTTCCTGACTGTGCCGCACTCACATAGGGGAATGTCTTTGTTTTTGAGAAACACAGAGATTCACTCTCAAATGGTTCAGGAAAAAAAAAAAACGATCGATAGGTCGGGTGAGCCAATTTGGAAACTCTGGGTGAAGAGTATAAGGGGAGTTTTTTTGTATTATGCTTGTCATTTTCCTGTAAGTGTGGAAAGATTTCCAAATAGAACGTTAAAATTGTTGAAATATTTCCATTGGTAAGTAAGTGGCCCCTGTCCTGAGCCATCCACCCCTACCATGCCCACTCCCACCCCAGCACCCCATCTTCCTATTTCCTACTCTGGGACCCTCCCCCTCCTGGCGCCCATGTTCCAGGCATGAAAGGGTTAATGCCACCCCCAGCAGGGGGCCCCAGGTTTGGGGGGCTGTGCAGGTTTTACATATATCCAAGGTCAGCACAGACGGCTAAGTTTCCCGTGCTGGTTTCATAAGCTGTCTTCCATCCTTGAGGGCAGGATGCATCGGATCCCAAACCCGGAGCTTCCCTGCACCCCCACATCTGCCCTCCCTGCTTTCACCAGCTCAGGAAGCTCAGGAAGCTCTTCCCTCTCGCTAGAGGCAGAGAAAAGATGCTGATTCAAAACCACTCTGCGGTTTCCACTTGGAACCTTGCAGATGGTTCACAGAGTTTGGCCATCACGGCATCGCTAGAGATGAGACATAACGGACGTGCCCAGCAACAGGGGACTGGCCAAGTGAACGAGGACCCATCCAGCCAGCAATATGAGGCAAGGACCAAAGAGAACAGGGAAGTTCACGCACTGATAAGAGCTTCAAGTCGGGCATCAAACTCCTTTTCATCAGCCTCGCGGGTGCCTTCGAAGGGCCGAGGAAATTTTAGGACTGTGTAAATGTAACGACCCCTTAACGAGGGGCAAGGAGCTCGGCGCTGCCTCGGGGAGAAACAAGGCGCCGGGTGGGTAAAAGGAGGCGGAGGCGGAGGCCGGTTCGGCTGCGGGCCTCCTGTTGCCGCCTGTGCTCTGGGTGAAGCAGGAAAACCAAGGGACAGTGTGTAAATCTACCAGCAAAAGAGGAATCTCTCTCTCTCTCTGCCCCTTTCTCTCTCCCCTGCCTACTATTATTCTGTCTGTGTGTCTGCGCAGTCTAACTCCAGAAGCAGACGGGGGACACCTATAACTGTGGTCCCCCTCCCCCCCCCCCCCCGTCCAGGAAGGGGGAGTAGGGGCCGAGGGCAGGCCTCTGGAAAAAGCTTTTCAGCGTATATGCTTCACTGTTCTTGTATGTAGAACCATACCAGTGAGTGCACTGCCCATTCCAAAAAATGGATATGGTATTACATAGAGTCTATGGAAGGATCCGTGGTTCAGTCCTGGCCTATAGCTCAGTTGGTTAGAGCATCGTCCTGCTATACCAAGGCTGCAGGTTCGATCCCCAGTCAGCGCTCATACAAGAATCAACCAATGACTGCACACATGGGTGGAACACCAAATCGATGTTTCTCCCTCTCTCTCCCTTTCAAAAAAAAGGGGGGGGGGGATTCACGGTTCTACAATGGAGGAATCTCGGAAGATTCTGAGAATATTTTCTTCATCGCACAAGGGAGAGAGAAACTACTCCCCAGTGACGAGAACTGAGTGTGTGCCAGAGAGAGTTCGGTGCTGGAGGATTAAAACCACAGCACCACTGACAGGACCTTCTGCGCTGACGGAAACGCTCCAGACGGGCGCCATCCCCGAGGGCCGCCTCCTCCGTGTGGCTGTGGAGTGCATGACACGTGGCCCACGCGTCTGAGGAGCTGAACTTTTAATTTTGTCATTTTAATGACATTCCCGTAGCTGCATATGGCCTGTGACTCCTGGACCCGCCAGTGCAGGTCCGGGCGGCCACTGGAGCGTCCCTAAGCGCGGGGTAATGCTTTAAGCACTTTCCGAGTGTGAGTTCATTAATGGACTAAATACAGTATTTCCGTCACAATGACCAGAAGGGCAGGTACTGTCACTACAGCCCCAGGCCCATGGTAAGAGGCCTTGTCTGTGCAGGAAGGAAAGACTCCAGAACGGAAGCTGGGGAGAAGAGGGGACTGGAATGTCCAGGCGAGGTGAGGGACGGTGGCGCCTGGCACTAAGGTGGTGGCAGTGAGGTGACATGAATGGCTGGGAGGACGGGTGAAGGAGGAGACACGGTCCGACTTCCAAGGATAGCAGTCCTAGTCACCGAGCTCTGTTCTAAGCCCATTTGGGGGTACTATCTCACCTAATCCATAGAACAGCCCTTGGAGGGTTGTTGCTATGGCAACACCCATTTCACAGCTGAGACAACTGAGGCGACAGAGACCTTTCCAAGTCCTCCCAGTTGGCAGGTGGCAGAGAGCTTGTGAGAGTTGAGCTCCAGAACCCCCTCTGAGCCGATACCGAGCCTCCAGCGCCGTGGGGAGGAGGGGCATGCGTTCAAGGCCAGAAGCCACGAGGTCAGAGGGAGGGGCTGCACCACACACCAAAAAACGACAGGAGGTCAGTGGGGCTGACAGGTGACCAAGATGAGGTTGGAAGAGCCGCAGGTGCCATGTTAAAGAATGTGTGTTTTATTCCGGGGTAATGGGGAGCCACAGATGGTGTTTGAGCTGCAGAGGGACTCGGTTAGCGGTCAGTTCTCGAAGATTCCCTCTAGCCACTGTGAGCAGGGGAGACTAGAGGCTGGAGCCCCAGGGAGGAGGCCGGGGCAGGGATCCAGGCCCGTGCAGGCGGGGTGGGGGCGGCCGAGAAGAGAAAGAGAAGCGGGAAGACTTCAGAGCACAGAGAAGAGCAGAACTTGGCCCTCGTCCTTCATCACCCGTGGGCGGCTTCTGGAAGGATCCACCGTGAACTGGTGTCCACGGTTAACTTGAGGAGCAAAGACAAGGAGCCTGAAGCTCTGGGGAGGGCAGGGAGAGGGACTTTTCACTGCACACCCTATGGTACTGGGACTATTTTATAGAAAGAAAACGAAGTCAAGCCCTGGCCAGGTGGCTCCATTGGTTGGAAAGTCATCCTATACGTCAAAACCCTGCAGGTTCAATCCCCAGTCAGGACATGTACAGGAGGCAACCTCTCTGACATCGATGTCTGTGTGTGTGTGTGTGTGTGTGTGTATGTCTCAATCAATCAATAAACATATCCTTAGGTAATGATTTAAAAAAAAAAAGTTGAACCTAATAGCGGGCCCTTGTAGCGTCTCAAAAATGGGATGCGGGGATGAAGCAACACCAGATCCCTCACTGGCCCAGCCAAGGCGCCCTCCCATTTCCCCCTTCCCCCAGATGAAGCAAGACAAGACCGGTTAGCAATGGCAGCTTAGCAATGGCAGGTGCTAAATCACAGACCTGCCTCACCTGGACCCGGGCCTCGGGGCGCATGTGCGCAAGGGGTTTCCCTCTGACATTCAGAGTCCACGGGACAGCCTGGTTCTGCCACGCACCACCGAAGGACCCGGGCTGTTATATAGGAGAAAGTCTCACCGTCTGGGTGATTCTTGCTAAATGCTATTCTTGCTAAATGTTAAAATACAGGACAGTGTTTTGCAGTCTGGCTGCAAACAAGAGGAGCTTGGCAGAAGCCCAAGCTGATAAGTGTAGCCAACTGCAAAGAAGAAATCAACGTGTAATTGACCACTTTGCGGGAGCCCTGCGGCCAAGCCTCCCATGCAAGAGGCAAAGCTTGGGCTATGAACCCCCATCTCCTTGACTTGCTGCAAATAAATAAAACCACCTCTCATTCTTGAATAGAGCACCTCAAGGGGCGAACACCTTGAGTTCAGAAACAGGGCTAGCTCTACTCTTGCCTCAGTTTCCCTGCCTCTACAATTCAGAGCACCCGAACGTGCAGGTCCAGACTGGTTCTTTCCAGCCTCCCTACCTTTGCTCCTGCCACTCCCACTGCTCAGGAGGCCTTTCCTGGACCCTCCACTTGAGGAAGAAAGTCACCTTACAAGATCCAAGACACAAATTTTCCGCCCTGGGGAGCTTTGGGAGCCCAGCCCCATGGCCTTGGGGTGGCTTCTTGACAAGCCCTTGATAATCCCCTGACAACCTTACTCTTCAGCACGTCCCAGCACAGGAGTGGGAGAGTCTGAGCTGAGGGTGTGGGACTCAGGGAAGAGATGGAAGACAGGGAGAAGGGGTGAGTTGGGCGGGGACAGGGTCGGGGCAAGAGCCACAAAGGAGCGAGCAACAGTGCCGGTACCCACCCCCCTTCTGGACTCACCATAGTCAGGTCTCCCGAGTTCTCTGCGTTCTCCACTGGGCAAAGGTCCTCCTGCCAGCGGGCTCTGGTTTTTAAAACCCGAAGGGGTGGGTGCAGATAGGCTGGGAGGAAATGACCCGTCCTTTTCCCCTAAGTTTCTCATTGGTCCGCACACTGGACACCCCGGCCAGGCTCCTTCTGCAGGGCAAAGAAGTGGGTAAGAGGAGGGAGGTCAGAGCTCAGAAAGCTGAGGAAGTTCCCTCCCGCCCCAGGAGGGAGGAAGCCCAATGGACGTGTCACCTGCCAGATAACGAGACTTTGGTTCTTGTCGTCTTGAAGGAGAGATTTCACTCAAGAGACAAAACAGAGCAAAGCAAGCAAGAATGCATTGGCTGCAGCGAAACATACTCAGATGGGAGGTTTATTAAAGCAGTGAAACGGGAAAGGGATTAACATTGAAGAAGCAACAAGGAGAGCCCAAGTGGGGTGGCCTTAGCTCACTAGGAAGTCAGAGAAAAGGGGGTCTTAGGGACAGGTGCAGGGGGTGAGCCCAGGAGGAGCTGCCGCTGCCCACTGCTCCCCTGGTTGCAAGTTTCCCGGGGTCCCTTAGAGTTTAGGAGATGCTGCCGATGGGGGAAGAGACGGGAGGGGAAGTCGTGGGCGTGCTCCCTGGGAGGGAGGGAGGGTGCAGGCTGGGTCCTTTGTCCTGGGAGTTTTTAATTTCTCTCTTGTAGGCGGGGAATTTCAGGGGAGGTCTCAGGGGAGAATCTCAATGGACTATTCATCAGCTGTCCAGGTGTGTGCTTTCCAGGGCGTGTTCAGCGCCAGGGCAGAAGGTCATTAGTCAAAGCAGCTGGTCCCGAGGCCGCCATGGTTTTGCTTGTCTGGATTTGGTGCTTGTCTGGGCCTGGAGCTGAAACGCAGCTGAGGCCTCGATGTTATGCTTAGGGAGGAAAGGCCACGGCGGTCTAAACCGCTTGACCAGCGATATGCCAGTGGAAGGAAGGTTACCCTGGGGGGCAAGGTCCTCGTTGTCCCAGTCTTGCCCATTGCTAGGCATCTGGGGCTTTCTGCCCTGGTGGCCCTTCTGTACCTGGCCCCGCGTCCTTGCTCTGCTCACGTCTAACTGCCTGTCCTAACCTAGATTTGTCCCCTCTCTGGGCCTTGGTTTCCCCATTTGAGACCCTCTCTATCTCGCCTTCTAGGGTCCCTGTGCTGAGAAGCTCAGGAGTCCAACTGGCTTAAACTCCCCTGCGGGACTGGGAGGTGGGGAGGGTGCGCCCGAGCCTTCCAACCAGGCTGCTGGGGCCCCAAAGCGGCAAAGCATGTGCGCGGAGGTGGCCCGGTGCTTGGGAGCTGTTACATCGTCCTCCCCGGGGCTTTGAGGTTGGCGCATGCGCACGCCGGGCCAGAGCCTTCCTTTCCAGCCTCGTTCTGGGTTCTCGCGGAAATGCACTGCAGCCTGGGCAGAGCCCCAGACTAGTGTCCGAGGGCGGCTGCCACAAACCGCCCCCAACCGTTCAACATCCAGCGGTCAGCAGGACCACGGGCCCTCGGCAGGCTCCAGAGAATCTCTTCTCGCCTCTTCCAGCTTCGGATGACGGTCGGCGTTCCGTGGCTGGAGGCCACCACTGCAGTCTCTGCCTCTGTGGTCACAGCTCCTTTCTTGCTGTGTGTCTCCAGTCTCCCTCTGTGCCTCTCATAGAAGAACCCTGGTGATTACATTTGCCCCCCACCCCGGGCATAATTCAGGATAACGTCCCGTTTCGAGATCCTTAACTTATCAGTAAAGTCGCTTTTGCTGTAGAACTTCACACCACAGGCTCCAGGAACCAGGCGTGGAACCGCTGGGAACCGCTTCAGCCCAGCACAACGCTCGCGGCCACGATGACGGGACAGGCGCAGGCTCCCTGTCCCACGCACTTCTGCGCTCAGCCACCTGTCACCCACATCGTTCCTCCACAGACAGTATTTCTCGACAGTGACTTCCGATGTGTAAAGATCTTTGCTTTCTTTTCATTGCAAAGGTAACCCGTGCACCTTGTAAACATTTAAACAATCCAGAAATGTACTCCATCCACACAAAAAAAAAACAAACCAAAAAAAAACAGTTTGGAGGGTATTCATCCAGACTTTTTAAAATGTGATGTTTGTGGATTGAGTGCCAGTCTGAGAACCAAAGGGTCACTGGTTCGATTCCCACTCAGGGCACATGCCTGGGTTGCAGGCCAGGTCCCCAGTGGGGGATGCGCAAGAGACAATCATACATTGATCTTTCTCTCCCTCTTTTTCTCCTTCCTTCCCTCTCTTTAAAAATAAATAAATAATATCTTTTAAAAAGTAAGTCAATAAATAAAATAAAGCAAATAAAACGTGGTGTTTGTGTTTGGGAATGGACATGTGGGCGCACGATTTGTCAGCAAGGCTTAGTTCCACTGAAAGAAGCCAGGTGTATGTTCTGCATTACTCAGCAAGGATTTTGAAAAGTTGGTGTTTGTGGGGATTTGGTGCCGGTAGAAACGCGGGGTTGTTATACCGATCCTGACCTCCAGGCCGGTGCTTGCACCGAAGGCGACTCAGAAGGCCAGGCCACACCTCCTTGGTGTTTTAGGATTTGGGATCAAAGTTGCATAGTGCATTAAATCAGGGTTTCTTAACAGTTTCCTTGTTCTGGATCCTCAGTGAAATTATGAACCCCTTCTCAGAATAACGTTTTTGCAACTTTTTATTGTTACGTAATTTCAAACTCAAAGGGAAGTGGCAAGGGTGGTAAAAACGACTCCTGTATACTTCACCTGGAGTCCCTCACTGTTGCATCGGCCTGTGCACGTTAGTAGGCTGCCACTGTATACTTGTCGGGGAGGGGCGTTACCCATCGGGGTTCTACAGAGGAACAAACTCAGAGGAGCAGAAGACATCAGAAAGAGAGAGATTTGTTGTAAGGAATTGGATCACGGAATTGCGGAGGGGGGCAGAAGGGGGTGAATACAGGTGTTCTCTATGCCTATATCCACATATCTACATATCTATTGACATTTCCCCTGAGTCATCTGAGAGTACGTGGGAAACATCATGCCCCCTTGCCCTAAATTCTTCAGTGTGTGTGTGTGTTTTTTAAGATTTTATTTTTAGAGAGAGGGGAAGGGAGGGAGGGAAACATCCATGTGTGATACTGGGAACCTGGCCCGCAACCCAGGCAAGTGCCCTGACTGGGAATCCAATCAGCGACCCTTTGGTTCTCAGGCTGGCACTCAATCCACTGAGCTACACCAGCCAGGGCTTCAGTGTGCATGTTTTTAGGACAAGGCTATTCTCTGTCATAACCACACTGCAATTTTGAAATAAGGAAATGTAATACCAACAGAACATTTGCATGTAATCTACAGTCCTCATTCAAACTTTACCAACTGTTCCAATAGTGTGATTCTATCCCTATTTTTTTCAGAAGACCTTCTTTGTAAACACACTCAAAAACACCTTATTTTGCCTGGCTGGTGTGGCTCAGTGGATTGAGCGCCAGGGAACGAGACGGGCTGGGAACCAGACGGTCCCGGCTCGATTCCCAGTCAGGGCACATGCCTGGGTTGTGGGCCAGGTCCCCTGTGAGGGCCATGTGAGAGGCAACCATACATTGCTGTTTCTCTCCGTCTCTGTCTCCCTCCCTTCTCCTCTCTCTAAAAATAAATAAATAAAATCTAAAAAAAAAACCCAAACACCTTGTTTTGTATTAATGGCATGATAAAACCACCACTCATCTGAAACTGGCTTATTTCACCTCTTCTCTACCGGAGGGGGCCTAGGTGGTTTCCAATATTTCTGTTCGCACGGCGACGCACACCCGTCCTGGTGCCCGTGTACCAGAGCCTACAGCAGATAATTCTCTAGAAATGGAATTGTAACCTCTATGCTGGTGTCTCTTCATCCTCAAGACCCCGACCCATGCTGTGTGGTATGGCAGCCACCAGCCACGTGTGGCCACTGAAGAAGTGGCATGTGGTGAGTCCCAGATGAGGCCTGCCACGAGTGTAACACACACACCAGATTTCAAAGACCCACAGTAAAAAAAAAAAGATTGTAAAAGGTAGCAATAATTTTTATATGGTATTACACGTCAAGACAATATTTTGGATAAATGGATTAACTAAAATATATTATTAATTATATTATTACATAATTACAGATCATTGTATATAACAATATAATATAAATAATATAACATTGAAATCATTATATTAGTAATATATTAATATGCATTATCACTGATATTAACCTAATATATAACAATAATATTATTAAATATGTTACTATTATTATATCATTTGTTTCTTTTTGCTTTTTCACTGCAGCTACTAGAAAATTTAAAATTACCTAGGAACCTTGCATTTGAGGTTCACATTATATTTTTTTATTTTTTTATATTTTATTATTTTTTTAAAGATTTTTTATTTATTTTCAGACAGAAGGGAAGGAAGGGAGAGAGGGAGAAACATCAATGTGTGGCTGCCTCCCACGTGGCCCCCACTGCGGGCCTGGCCTGCAACCCAGGCATGTGCCCCAACCAGGAATCGAACTGGCGACCCTTTGGTTCATAGCCCGTGCTCAATCCACTGAGCCACACCAGCCAGGGCTATATTTTTTAATTTTTTTATTAATTTAGTTTTAGAAAGAGGGGAAGGGAGGGAGAAAGAGAGGAAGAGAAACATCAAACTGTGGTTGCCTCTCATGTGCCCACCACCGGGGACCTGGCCTGCAACCCAGGCATGTGCCCCAACCAGGAACCAAATCGGTGACCCTCCAGTTCGCAGGCAGGCACTCAATCCACTGAGCCACACCAGCCAGGGCATCACATTATATTTTAATAATATAGTACAGCTGCCATGAGCCCAGCAGGGAAGTTAGAGCCATGTGCCAGGACACACATGATTTGACAAGGAATGCCATTTCTGAGGGTTACATTTGGGTTCATTTTTTTCTTTCTCACAACATGAGCCACTCATGGCTTCCCCTCCGGGGTCTAAGGTGGCCGTTGGAGCTCTCACCACATCCCAATAAGAAGGGAAAAAGGAGGCAGGGGTGCAGATGTCCAGTCTTTCAGGGGTGAAACTCAGAAGTGGCATGCTTTCCTTCCCACTCACAGCCCATGGCCTAGAACGCAGTCGACCTGGCGGCACCTAGCTGCAAGGGAAGCTGGGAAACCTACTCTTGAGCTGCGTGTTTCTGTGTCCTGTTAAAACTCTATATTCTGGTGAACAAAAGGGAAAAAACGTACTGGAGGACAACTACAATTCAGCCACAAACAGCATTGGGAAGGCTACCTTTAATTTAAATATGGCAATCTCATTTATTATTGCTTAAATAAGAAATTTTGCCCTGGCTGGTGTGGTTCAGTGGATTGAGTGCCAGCCTGCAAACCAAAGGGTCACCAGTTCGATTCCCAGTCAGGGCACATGCTTGAGTTGCCGGCCAGGTCCTCAGTAGGGGGCATGTGAGAGGCAACCACACATTGATGTTTCTTTCTCTTCTTCCCTCCCTTTCCCTCTCTAAAATTAAATTTTAAAAATTTTTTAAAGAAATCTAATAGAGGAACATGTGTGAGAGAAGAGGGGTGTGCCAAATGATTTTGTTCTGGTTTTCTAAAGAAAAGTCACACATTCAAATTATAACGTTAGGATCTCACATTACTAAGTCAGACCGCTGTAAAACCTGGAAACAGCCCACCAGACCGCTTTCATTTCTGACACCAGCTGCAAAATGTGGGGGACTCGCAGGCCACCCTTGGACACCAACTGCAAGTTTGAGAATCCCCAAGACATCCCTTTATCAGGTTTGATCATTTGCCAGAACTCCCAGAGCTCGTGGTTTATTACGTGGAAAGGATAGAGATTAGAATCAGCCAAGCGAGGAGATGCCCGAGGCAGGGTCCTGGAGAGGTCTGTATCCCACCCCAGTAGCTTCCGGTTTTTCTCCCCCCCAGGGCACTGGTGGACAGCTGTCTCTCAGCCACGGCTATGACAGGACAGGTGGAACATGGCCAATCAGGAAGCTCAGCCCGGTTTTGCTGCAGTTTGCTCACGTGGACCTGGTTCCATCACTCACGCGGTTTCCAGCACATCCAGCTGATGCCACTAGACCCAAAGCCCTCACCCTCAGTCACCGTATTGGATGATGGGTAAGGGCCCAAAGCCCTAGCCGGATAAAACAAACACTTTTATCCAGCAGGATGCTCCAAGGGCTTAGCGATCCTAGGAGCTGAGGGCAAAAGGCAGAGCTCTGGCCCTGGCCAGGTGGCTCGGTTGGTTAGAGCATTGTCCCATGCACCAAGAAGTTGCAGGTTCAATTTCCGGTCAGGGCACACACCTGGGTTGCCAGTTCGATCGCCAGTGTGGGCACATATGGTAGGCAACTGATCAGTGTTTCTCTCTCTCTCTCTCTGTCTCTCTCTCTCTCATCTCTGAAGACTAGAGGAGAGGATCCATCCTGGCCTCTTCCAGCTTCTGGTGGCTCTAGGCACTCCTGGGCCAGTGGCTGCGCCGCTCCAATCTCTGCCTCTGTCCTCACATGCTTCCTCCCCTGTGTGTCTGTGTCTCCTCTTCTGTCTCTGATCAGAACACTTGCCTTTGGATTTAGGCCCCACCTGGGTAATTCAGGATGATTCCACCTCAAGATCCTTAGTCACACCTTCCAGGACCATCTTTCCAAAGGAGGTCACATGACAGGTTCCTGGAGGACGTACTTTTGGGGAGGACACCATGCAACTTACTACAGTGACAATGTTCCAAAGTGCCTGCACCATTTTGCATTCGCGCCAGCAGATTCTCTGATTTTAGGGGCCCTAAACTGAGCTGGGTTGGGGGAATCAGGGGAAATGGGCCGATGGGGTGGTGGGGGACCTCCTTGGGTGAGCCACACCTCAGGCTACCTTTTAGCCCCTTGCTCCCCAAAGTGCCATCCCCAGCCCCTGTCCCCAGCATCAGCATCTCCTGCTGAATTAGAACCTACCTTTTAATGAGGCCCAGGCAATTCCTGAGTACCTTAGTGACTAAGAAGCGTCGGACTAGACCAGGGGTGTCAAACTCATTTTCACCAGGGGCCACATCAGCCTCGTGGTTGCCTTCAAAGGGCAGAATGTCATTTTGGGACTGTATAAATGTAACTACTCCTTAACAGTTAAGCAAGACCTCAGCGCTGCCGCCAGGTAGAAACAAGGCGCCGGCCGGAAAAAACAAGGTGGAGGGCCGGGTTCGGCCCGCGGGCCTTGTGTTTGCCACCTGTGGACTAGAGCATCGCTAGGAGAGGTTTGCAGCTCCCTGCGTGGATTTTTTTTTTTAATCCTCACCCAAGGATATGTTCATTGATTTTAGAGAGGGAGGAAGGGAGAGGGAGGGAGAGACAGACATTGGTGTGAGAGAGAAACACCGATTGGTTGCCTCCCGTACACGTCCCAGCTGGGGATCAAACCTACAGCTTTGCCCTGACTGGTGTAGCTCAGTGGGTTGGACATCATTCCACCAACCAAAGAGTTGCTGGTTTGATTCCCAGTCAGGGTAGATGACTGGGTTGCTGGCCAGGTCCCTGGTTAGGGGCATTTGAGAAGCAACCCATCGAAGTTGCTCTCACGCATTGATGTTTCTCTCCTACCCTTCCCCTCTCTCTAAAAATAAATAAATAAAATCGTAAAAAAAAAAAAAAAATACCTGCAACTGAGGCCTAGGAATGTGCCCTGTCTGGGAGCTGAGTGCATAACCTTTAGGTGTGCAGGACAATGTTCCAACCGACGGAGCCGTCCGGCCAGCCCCCCGGGTGGGTGTGGTCAGCCCAATCCTTCTTCAGGGTCTCTGCTGTTGTTTGGTCATTTGCAATTGGCTGAACGTGAAGGTAGAGATTTTTTCTTGGAATAAGCAATTTATATAATTTCTTAAAAGATGTTATTTATTTATTTTCAGAGAGAAGGCACGAGAAGGAGACAGAGAGGGAGAGAAACATCAATGTGTGGTTGCCTCTCACGTGGCCCTCACTGGGACCTGGCCCGCAACCCAGGCATGTGCCCTGGCTGGGATTCAAACCTGCAACCCTTTGGTTTGCAGGCCAGCCCTCAACCCACTAAGCCACACCAGCCGGGGCTAATTCTCTCATTTTAAACTGTTTAATATGACCCTCACAATAAGATGAAGTCTGATATCGACACATGAGGAAAATTAAAATAGAATAAGATCTAGGGAGAAGGGGCGGTTTTGCTTGAATTTCCCAAGAGCAGACTCTGAGACAATGTCTTGGGTGACAGGTGTTTGTTCAGGTCTCAGAAGTGGAGGACAGAACTGAGTCGGGGGCAGGAGAAGAATCAGCGAAGGGTGTGTCGGGCAGTGAGGTACAGCTGGGCACAACTGGGCTCCATCCTGCTGGGGACCGTCTGAGGGACCAACAAAACATGCCTCAGGATCCCCCTCCGCTGTTCCTATTTTATCCGCACCCAAGGACCCACTCATCGATTTTAGAGAGAGGGGTAGGGAAGCAGACAGAGATGGGGAGAACCATCAATCATTAGCCTCTGGGAAGCACCCAACAGGGGACCGAACCTGCAGCCTAGGCCTGGGCCCTGACCAGGAACCACACCCGCAACCTTTCGGCTTGTGGGACTATGCTCCAACCAACTCAGCCACATGGGCCAGGGGCCCCCTCCACTTTTGGGGTCGCACCAGTGTGATGCCAGAGAAAGCCACGAGGAGCGACAGGGGTGCTGAGCTGAGAGGCTGCCCACATGCAGGAGCCGCAGCGGCTGGAGCGCCCAGGCGGGTGGGGGAGGGGCACCCACAGTGTCTACTATACACGGATGATCCTTGACAATATTTTTTACCAGAAAATTGCCTTTGCTCTGGCTCTTTCTGGCCGCCCCCCCCCTTTGTTTTTAAATGAATGGAAATCAGTATTTCTAGACTTTTCAATCAATGCTCAGAGAAAAGTAATGCAAAACTATGAGGTTTAAGGAGCACTGGATTGCGGTCTTTTCTGAAGTGCAAAATTGTCAGCATGCCGGGGGGGCTCAGATTTCCCAGTTGGGGAGGGAAGAAACTATACCCAGTGAAGTGCAGCTAATAAGGCGTGTAAAACAAGCATAATAAACACCCCTAGAGAAATAAGGGAGGATGTTGAAAACCTGAAGCGAGAAGAGGAGGTTATGAAGCAGAACAGAACTGCAGATAAGGAATATCAACAACATAATTATTGAAACATTGAACTAAAGAACTCAACAGGTATGCTAAGTGGCAGAATAGATACAGCTAAAGAATTAATGAGTAAGCCCTGGCTGGTGTGGCTCGGTTGACTTAGCGCAGGCCTGTGAACCAAAAGGTCGTCGGTTCAATTCCCAGTCAGGGCACATGCCTGGATTGCAGGCCAGGTCCCCAGTAGTGGGTGCGTGAGAGGCAACAGAGTGATGTTTCTCTCCGGTCTTTCTCCCTCCTTCCCCTCTCTCTAAAAATAAATCTTTTAAAAAATATTTTATTTATTTTCAGACAGAGGGGAGAGGAGAGAGAGAGGGAGAGAAACAGCAATATGTAGTTGCCTCTCATGCGACCCCTACTGGGGACCTGGCCTATAACCCTGGCATGTGACCTGACTGGGAATCGAACCAGCAACCCTTTGGTTTGCAGTCCAGCGCTCGATCTACTCTGTGGATTGACTGGCTAGTGGTGTGCGGGTTCTTGACTCCATGCAGGAAAGATTCCACAGCAGGAGTCCGGTGCCTGTGAGAGCATGTTTGTTAAAGCTGGGGACACTGAGACAAAGCGAGGGCTGAGGGGAGAAGCAGCACCAGGTAGAGCCGCTTTGGCTCCCTTCAGTCCATCCATCGCTCAGGCTCAGCTTCCCCCTCCCTCCCAACCTCACTCTCCTCCCTGGTGTCCCTCCCTCATGTCCCTGTCTGTGCTCCCTGCCTGACAGCGTGTCCTTAAGAGCCACCACAATGACAGCTGCCTCTTCTCCCTTGGCAAAGACCACAGGTTGACCATTTTTAACACAGTCAAGTGGGAATTTCAGAACATCAAAGAACAGCGACCAGATAACAAGAAACATGCTCCCCTCTTCCCGAGCAAACTCAGGGCCAAGCACTCACTAGGTGTTTCCCTGCCTTGCGCCTGTCCTCTGCCAGAAAGTGAATTCTTCACCCATCCATAGTCCCAAGCCCAGGCCCCCGGGCAGTGGTGACCATGACAAAGATTTCTCATGCTCTGCATGTTGTTCTGAAGGAAGACTGGGTGACAGAGGGTGAAAATGTCACAATAAGAAAAGAAACGAAGAGCCCCTGGGGTATCAGTTAACTATCGCCATTGTTACATAGACCGAATGTGTGTGTGTCCCCGAAATTCACATGCTGAAAGCTAATCCTCAGTGTGATGTACTTAGGAGATGAGACTTTGGGGAGAGGATTAGGCCATAAGGGTGGGGCCCTCGTGAATGGGATTCATGCCCTTATAAAAGAGACGCCAGAGAGCTCTCTCGCTTTCTGCCGCATGAGGACACGGCAAGAAGACAGCTGTGCATGGACCAGAAAGTGGGTTTCCATCAGATGCGGATCTTGCTAGCGCCTTGATCTCAGACTTTCCAGTCTCCAGAACTATGACAAATAAATATTTGTTGTTTAAGCCACTCAGTCTATGGTAATTTGTTATAGCAGCCCACATGGACTCAGACAGCTGGGTAACAAATACCCCCCAAATAGGGATGGATTAAAGCAGTGCCTTTCGTTCTCGCTCACAAGTCTGCAGGTCAGCTGGGCGGTGCTTTGGTCTCGGATGAGCTCACAGAAGCTTCTGCAGCCTGCGTGGGCTGGGTAGGGGGCTCTGCTTCTGGGAGTTGACTGGGTAGCAGCCTCCCATCCTTCAGCAGCTTGGCCCGGGCTTCTTCCCACGGCAGGGGGAGCTTTCCAGGAGAGCCAACAGAAGACACACAGGCTCTGGAGACCTAGACTCGGGACTGACATGAGGTCACTCCTGCCGAATTCTACTGGTCAAAGCCATCCAAGTTCAAGGGGTGGGGAAACTGACTCCGTCCCTCCAGAGGAGGACTACAAAGTCACAACGGAAAGGGCAGAGGTGGGAAGGCGGTGTCACTTTGTTTCACTTGTGACCCTCATGGGCAACTGTGAGCTGCTTCTTCTACATAAAGAGGAAGCAAGCCCGACGTCTAATAGGAAAGGGTGTGTTCCGCAGCACATCTGCAGGAGGGGTGCGCCGTGGTCCAGACCCAAGTAACAGCCCACTGGAGATGGTCATTAGTGATGCCCTCAAACGGTCCGGCTTTCCTGGGCACACAGTAGGGTTGCACACCCCTGCGGATGTGAAGTTTGGCAGAGCCAGGTGGCTTGGCTTGCCTTTCCCAGTGAACTGTGAGAAGGGATACGCACCCCCTCCGTGTGGAAATTTTAAGAACCAGTACACACTTGGCCGGATTTTGAATTTTCCCTTGGGCGGGGTGACTAGACAGTGGCCACTTCACCAGCCTGGAGGGGCTCCCCCCGCCGACACGTGTTGAGCAGGGCGCATGCGTGAGAAATAAACCTTCATCGTCCCAAGCCACTGAGCATGGGCAGAGGGTTACTGCTGCATAACCTGGCTTACACGGACTGAGAGGTCACTCTAGGTATTTAAAGCATAAAAGGATCTAAGACAGGGATTTCAGTGATTTAACAAGTCATTGGGTGCCCTGGCCAGGCAGCTCAGTTGGTGAGAGCATCATCCCAATACGCCAAGGTTGCAGGTTTAATCCCCAGTCAGGGCACAGGCAAGAATCAACCAGTAAATGCATACATAAAGGGAACAATACATTGATGTTTTTGCTCTCTCTCTCCCTTCCTCTCTCTCTCTTTCTCTGTCTAAAAATAAATAATAAGTAAGTAAAATTAAAAAAAGCATTGGGTATAGCTACTATGGAAAACAGTTTGGCAGTTCCTCAAAAAGCTAAGCAGAAAATCACCATCTGATCCAGCGATTCTAGTCCTAAACGTATACCCCAAAGAGAGGAAGACAGGGACTGAGACAAACACTGCGGGCCAGTGCTCCCTGCAGCGTCGCTCACCGCAGCCAAAGGTGGGAACGGCCGAGTGCCGTCAGCGGGCCGTGAAGAAACAGTGTGACGCACACAACACAGTAACCTGTCGCCTTGCGTGGGTGTCATATACATGTTGCAATCCTGTTCATGAGGCCTCCACCCACAAGACCTCAGCATTTCCCAAAGGCCCCACCCCCGCCAAGTACTCAGTCTGTAGCAGTCACCTGACCGTCATCATCATTGCGACCGTCACCACCGTTGTCATCATTATGAAGCCCAACACCAACTCTCCTCCTCCTCCTTTTCCCCTCCTCCTCCCAAAACTGTTGCTTCTCCTTCTCTTTCTTCTCCTTCTCCTTCCTCTTCTCCTTTTTCTTCTTTATTGCTGTCTTGGCTTGAGTTTCCTCAAAAGAAGACCCTGAGACAAGAACTTGAGGTCAGGTTGTTTATTGAGGAGGTGATTCCAGAAATCATGAGTGGAGGTATGTGAAACAAGAAAGGGACAAAATCACCCTGGCTGTTGTGGCTCAGTGGACTGAGCAGCAGCCTGCGAACCAAAGGGTCACCGGTTCAATTCCCGGCCTAGAGCACTGCCTGGGTTGCAGGTTAGGTCCCCAGTAGGGGGCGTGTGAGAGGCAACCAGTCGGTGTGTCTCTCACACATAGTTGTTTCCCGCTCTTTCTCCCCCTTTCCCCTCTCTCTGAAAAATTAATAAAATCTTTTTTTTTAAATAGTAAGAAATTGCGCCCACGACCTCGTGGTAAATGCGGAAGACATGGAAAGCTGAAGATAGTTTTGCAACTACCTAACTTTCAGGATGATGTGGTTGGGGGTTAAGAGACTGGAAAAGTCCCGCTCAAGACCTCCCATGACTTGGCTGGGCTTCACCCAGATTTTTTTCAGAGGCTCAATGACTGGTGATATTGCCACAGAGCAAATGCAAAAGCAGCTCTGAGAATCCAGTTGTCTTCTATTAAGCATGTGCTAAGTCTTCTCAAAAGTGCATAAGAATGCCGCTTTTCTCCTGATTTCTGATTTTGGAAAATAGAGCATTTCTAAATGTTTCTTAACATCAAAATGCAAAGCATTTCCAAATGTCCATAACAGATGCCTGGATAAATAAAATGTGGCATCCATACAACAGACTATTACTGTCGTAAAAAAGAAGGAAATTCTGACAATACAAAGTGGATGGACTTTGGAGACATGCTAAATGACATGAAGCTGATGCAAAAGACAAGTATTACATGATTCCATTTGCATGAGATGGAATAGGAAACCCATAGAGACAGAAGGTAGAATAGAGGTGACTTGGGGTTGGGAGGCGGGGAAATGGAGAGTTATTGTTGAATGGGTACAGAGTTTCCGTTTGGGAAGATGAAAAAGTTCTTGAAAAAGCTCTGTGCACGGTACAACAATATACAACAGTACAGTGTGAATTTACTTAATACCACTAAACTGTGCATTTTTAAATGGTTAAAATGGTAAATTTTATGTTACATATATTTTACCACAATAAAATAATTGACTATAATGTGATGGATGTTAATGACTATTTTTAATAAATTAGTAAATAATTTTTTTTTCTGGAACACTGTCTAAGTCCATATAACGGCTGGTCTCATGGAGAAGAGAGTGCCGGAATAGGTCAGGCTCTGTTGCTATAGCAAGCTCAATATAATTTTTTAACTTCTTTTTAACTTCTCAATCTTCATTTTAACACCTAAATATTGATATAACCCACCAACACAAAAAAATTTCTGGGGGTCCTCAATAATTTTTGAGGGTGCAAAAGAATCCCGAATCCAACGAGCGTGATCGCCACGGCTCTATATGTACAACTGAGGCGAGCCTGAACTTGCTGCCCTGGGCACTTGTCTGCAAGGATCTGCAAACTCACGGGAACTCAAGGGTAAAAAAGGGGACTTCCGCCAAGATGGCAGCGTAGGTGGACGCACTGTACCACCACTCACAACCAGAGAGTTTAAACAACGAACTCAATAGCAAAAACTAAACAACCAGAACGGACAGAATCGAACTGAAGGGAAGTCCGACACCCAGGAAGTTGGGGAGGACGTACATCCAGGCCGGTAAGCGGGGAAGAACCGAGCGGAGGAGCCGAGTGAGAGGCAGTTTGCCCGGAGGGACTCACCCCGCGAGCGCCTAACCAAAGCACAACCCCGAGCAACGGGTGAACCTCGCAGGCCGGCGGCGTAACTGGAGAGGCCAGTGGGAACCAGCAGGGCCGAGACTGGCGGAAAAGGCAATGGGGAACTGGGGAGCAGAGGGTGATAGGGAGTGGCAGTGAACGGCAGACGCCATTGCTCCCTCCCAGGCCCCACCCCTAGAGGAAACGTCACAAAAAAACGACCCAGGTTGCCAGGCACCGACAAACACCTAAGACTCTGACAGGTGCGCCAAGATAAAAAAGAATGAAAATGGCCAAAATGAAAGATCAGAACAAATTACAACCGACGGACGAAGAGATAGCCAAATTAACAGATACCCAGTTTAAAACACTGGTAATCAGGATGCTCACAAAACTGGAAGAAATAGTTGAACAAATGAACAATATGATGAAGATAATGGAGGAAGATTTACAGGGAACCAATAGGGAAAAAAAGGAAGGTGGGACTCAAACCAATGGGGTGGACCAGAAGGAAGAAATAAGAATTCAAAAAAATGAGGAGGGACTCAGGAACCTCAGAGACATTTGTAAACGACCCAACATCTGGATCATAGGGCTGCCAGAAGGACAAGAGGAACACCAAGAAATTGAACGTATTTTTGAACAGATAATGAACGAGAACTTCCCAAATCTGGCAAAGGAAATAGGCTTCCTGGAAGTCCAAGAAGCTCAGAGAACCCCAAAGAAGCGGGGCCCAAAGAGGAACACACCAAGGCACATCATAATAACATTACCCAAGGTCAAGAATAAGGAAAGAATCTTGCAAGCAGCAAGAGAAAAGGAGACAGTTACCTACAAAGGAATTCCCATAAGACTGTCAGTGGATTTCTCAAAGGAGACCTTCCAAGCAAGAAGGGGCTGGAGAGAAATATTTCAAATCATAAAAAGCAAGGACCTACAACCAAGAATAATCTATCCAGCAAAACTGTCATTTAGAATGGAAGAGCAGATAAAGTGCTCCTCAGATAAGGTCAAGTTCAAGGAGTACATCATCACGCAGCCTTTACTATATGAAATGTTAAGGGGTTTTATATAAGGACTCATGAGAGA
>PVJI01023001.1:0-24218 GCA_004026765.1 Micronycteris hirsuta
TACCTAGGTTGCAGTTTCAGTCCCTGGTCAGGGTGCATATGGGAGGCAACAAATAGATGCTTCTCTCTCACATTGATGTCTCTCTCTCTCTCTCTGTCTCCCCCCCTCCCCCTTCCTCTCTCTGAAATCAGTAAACATATCCTTGGGTGAGGCTAAAAATAAAACAAAAAATGAAGTTAACTTTCTAGTGGAAGGAGACTGATAAGTAGTATCAAAGTCCATTAACAGAGAGTCATAAATGCGAAGGAGGAAATAGATAGTGTGAAAGAAGCAGTGCAGACTGGGGGTTAGTTACTTGCCTAAATTGGTAATGAGGAAAGCCTCTGTGAGGAAGTTATGTATGCTCCGTACTTTGCCAGATGAGGAGGGAAGGCCATAAAAAAGGCAGTAGGAAACATTCCTGGCAGCAGACGCAACCAGCACTGAGTGAGTTCCTGAGCTGTGGTCAGCCTTGTTCTGCTGGAGCAGTAGAAGAGGGTTAGTGTGCTTAGAATCTGGCAAGCAAACTGGTGAAAGGTGATTTCCAAGAAGTGAGCAGCAACGAGTCGTTCAAGAGAAGGAGTCCGTTTTGTTTCCATGTGCAATGCAAATCTGGTGGAGGGGTTTAACCCGGTTCTTGTTCTGCTTTGATTTTAAGATCTCTCTGGGTTGTGTGCAGATAATAGATTATATGGTGAGGAATGAAAGCAGGGAGACCAGTTAAGAGGTTACTGTAGTACTGTAGGCAAGAGACGATGTTGGCAAGGACTCTGCTAGTAGCAATGTAGGTGGAATAAAATGGGAGAATTTAAGATATGCTTTGGAACTCTGGTTGATGAGACTCTGCACTAATGAATGAGCTGGATACCTTCAGGGTTTGGGAATGATCTAAGTAAATGATGTTATCATTCCCTAAAACGGTGAAGACCAGAGAAGTAACAGATTTGGTGGGTGGAAATACAAAATTTCCATTCTGCTATACTTGACGTTAGTTAGAGTTGCAACTAGAAATGGATGCCAACAGTATCCACATCAGTATAGGAGTTGGGACGGTTTCAAACGATGCTGAACAGAGCAAAGTGGAAAAAGCAGATCTGAAGCTCCCGTGGTGGTGGTCTAGGACAGAGAATGACCTGTGGTTAGACTTAGGTGAGGGTGGGTGGAGGAGTCTACTGGCTGTTGGTAAGAAGAGAAGAGAATAAAATTAAGAGATATTTTAGAATTCTAATTTTTCTGAAGGTAGTAGGTAGGTGTTTTAGCTTGTTTAACTCAATGAATGGAGGGGTAATCACAAAAACAGAGAAGAATTGAAAAGTGGCAAGTTTGGAAGGAACAAACACAAGTTTGAGTTTGGACAAGTTGAGTTAAAAGCATGTATGTCTTCCAGCAATTCTGGGAATCATATATTATTGTGGTACTAAGCCCAAAGTTAGGATGAGGTCTTTCTACCAAGTTAAATTTCTCACTCTTTCTTTTACAAAAATAGTGCTTATTACTTTTTCTAATGATAGAAAGAATCCAGTTATTATAAAATATTTTAAAAATGTAAAAGATTAAAAAACTCAAAATAATAAATAGTAATATTTGATGTCTTATAAACCCAAGCACATTGTGCCCTTTATAATTTTTGTAATATTTTTGTTGTGGTTTTAAAACTAAGTATATGATGTCCATTTTGCCATGCCACTAAACATTTCTCCATAAAATACCATTTAATGGTGTCACAATCTTTCTTAAAACTTAGGAAGCAGATGCTCAGAATATGTCCCCATCCTCCCCCTACCCCTTTCTAAAGCAGCTCTTTGCTGCTCCCAATCCCTTCTATATTTTATGAGATGTGACATTTCCTACTTGGGAAGGATAGGGCCTACTCAAGTATGAAGATCACATGACCAAAGTTACAATTCAAGGAAACAGCCTGAGAAAATTTTCTTGGAACTAGGTGAGGTCTTCAGGCCAGTGGCATTGGATTAATGATCGCTGAGCAGCAATTTCCTCACTCTGATGTTGACCTCTCTCCCTTCTCAGCCTTCCTTCTTTACTTTTGTCTTCTCACAAAATGTTTATAGACTTAAAAATAAATAGGGAAATTAAAAGAGAGCGTAGAATAGAAATTGGTGTTGCACAGAAGGAATCATGCTGTTGTTCTGTCAGCACTAGGGCTAAACCCTCTTTACAGCAAGCTGATCTTTCCATTTGTCCCGCCCACCTGGGGTTGGAGAGCTCTCCTCTGGTTCTGGGTGACAGAGAAGAGCAGGAGAGGAGGTGAAGGGCAGACTCCCACCGGGAGCAATGGTGGGAGGAGGGCAGGCTTGAAAGTGTGCAGAAAGAACACGGGAGGGTGATGATTGTAGGAGAAGCCAGGAAATAGTAACAGTCTGGGTGAATCCAGTTGGAAATACAGGCGGAGACCACGGAGAAGTCTGCTCTTTGTTTACTCTGTTGGTAGTGGTTGGCCTGAAGTCACTGCAGGTCTGGTGACAAAACAGCTACGTGCACGGTGGGGAGTCAAGACACTCTGGAGCCCAGCAGGGAAACTCAGGGACCCCTAAGAACAAACTGGGACCCCAAAAGGGCAAAGTGGACACCCACACTTCTCTTTCACTGTGTCTGACCCCCAGGACACAGGTGACCTGCAGAAGGAACTGGAGCTCTTTGCTGTGAGCCAGTCCACTTACCTCGCCCCAAACACTCACATTTTACAAATGAAGAAAGAGTTTGCAGTAGATTATTCACAGTTGTAAATGTGACCACGAGTAAGAGTAAAACTATCTCTAAAATTTGAGGAAACACTTGGACACACTCACAGGCACATACACTTATATTAGGCAAGAGTGACTTATATCTTATCCAGACTTTCCTTTGGGCTACCAAAATTATTGTTGAAAAAGAAATGTGCTTAGCCATTGAATATCTAAAGTGATGCAGATGAGGATTTAAATTTAAACTGGAAATCAAAGACATGAGATAGTGTAGGTGGGGTATAATTCGGTATACCGTTTTCCGAAAAGCATTCTTTCAATAGCTATCAAATTTAAGAATGCATACTACTTTCATCCCACAGATTCCATGAGTTAAAATGTATTTCAAATATATTTGATTTGTGAAAATCCTTCTCCCCCTGAAACCATGTGTTTAAGTGTGAGCATATTCTCTCCATAATTGTTTGAAAAATTAAATTTTGGAAACCATCCAAAATGTCCATGTCTAAGTGACTAATTAAATAAATGATTATATTCATAAAATTAAATATTAGTCACACTTAAAAATGAGAAGTGTAGCCCTGGCCAGTGTGGCTCGTTTGGTTGGAGCATCATCCTGTAACCGAAAGGTCGAGGGTTCGATCCCTAGTCCAGGCACATACAGTTCCTGGTCTGGATGTGTGTGGGAGGCAACCAATCGATGTTTCTCTCTCACATTGATGTTTCACTCTCTCTCTCTTCCCTCTCTCCTTTCCTCTTTCCCTTCTTCTCTCTCTAAAACCAATGAAAACATGTCCTCAAGTGAGGATAAAAAAATGAGAAGTGTAGATCTGTTTGCATTGATTTGGAAATACTTAAGATATGTTGTTAATTAAAATAAAAGCTAAACAGTATGATTATGCATAAACATATACTTATTAAATTGTATAAAGGGTGTGTGTACGTTAGGGTTTGCATGAAGGTGTATTTTACAAAAAGACACACAGAAAAGTTTGATACTTTTACCTACAAAGGAAGGAGAATTTTAGCTTTCATTTTATAATCTTCTATATCTTTTGACTCTTTGACAATCAGTATTTACTACTTTTAAAAGGAGTAATAGAGCCCTGGCTGGCATAGTTCAGTGGATTGAGCGCAGGCTGGGAACCAAATGGTCCCAGTTCAATTCCCAGTCAGGGCACATGCCTGGGTTGCAGGCCAGGTCCCTAGTGAGGGCCATGTGAGAGGCAACCACACATTGCTGTTTCTGTCCCTCTCTGTCTCCCTCCCTTCCCCTCTCTCTAAAAATAAAAATAAAATCTTTAAAAGGAGTAATAGAAAAAATAGTAGAAAATTATAAACTAATGGAAGTGATTAAAATAAGTGATATATTTACTCTATACTCATTGTCTTCCCAGCCACCTACCATGAAAAGTATGATGCATTTCCCTTTCACACCTTTGTCTATGCACATTAAAGATTGTTTAATGCATATTAAACAATCTGCTTTAAAACGGATTGTTTTTCTATGCACATTAAAGATTGTTTATTTATCATTCAATTGAATGATCTATTATCTATCTACCTATCTAATTATCTATCTATCCATTTGTCTATCTATCTCTATCCTTAAAATGATACTTCTCATTCTGATCTACAAACCTCTTTTCTCAAAGAACAATGAACCTTGAATATCTTTCCAGTCAGTTCAACCACATCTGTCTTTTGCATTTCAGTCTGCTTGAGATTTTCAATATGGTGGTAGGAAGATATATTCTAGGAAAATCAGAAAACCTTCTTGATGAAAGAACAATAAATGGTGACTTTGAAATTGTTTCCCAATGCAATTGGGTGCTGGGTGCTGGCACCTTGCGCTGGTAGGTGTCAGGTGAGATTTCGTGAGTAGAGCCAAGCCAGAGTCAAGTTACTTTGGTTTCCTTGCTACACAGTGTAGACTCTAGGGAAATATCCTTCCTACTACTCTCCAAATGTTTCTCTTCATTGTCTTCCCAAGGACTATATGGGGGTGGTGGTAAAAATGGGCTGAAATAACTGTCAGGCTAAGTAATGGGAAATCCTTCCTCTGAGTCCGATTGGGCCCTGGGAAAGGTGGGGAGGGGAACTGGACAGGGACCCAGAGGAGGAAGACCAGCTCTGCAACCACTAGAGGTTACTGCTTTGGTAACAAACTTGAGCTATTCCTGCCACTTCCATCTGTTGCTACAGACTGGTCTGCGCAGCCCACCACCATGGAATGTTTGGTCGTTACTCCTTTGGGGCTCTGACATCCAGTGGGTTGACTCTGCAATGGAGCCAAGGCATCTGAGAGGAGCCCTGCAAGTCACATATGCCCAGGTAACCTGCATTAGGAAGTGTCACCAGGCACTTGTGAACCCTGGTGATGGGGCAGATCACCCCCAGGTAATGCAGTCCTGCTTCCTTCTGTGAGGCTAGGGCCAGCAACAGCCAGGTCAAGTTCAGTAGGTCACAGCTGGTCATGGCTCCCCTTCCCAGTGTTGGCCCCTTTTCTATTCACCCTGATACTTCTTCCTGTTGGGGTCACTCAAGCAGTCTTTCTTAGTTCCTGCTTCCATTTTTTTTTTTTTTTTTTATCTCTGCCTGATCCAGCTTTGGAAATAAAGACTTTTCTCAGCTCGTTGACTCATTTTACCTTCTACTGGGAAGGAACAGAGAGTCATGGCTGGAGTCAGGGAGACCCCATGGCAGAGAAGTGGAGAGCACCAGGGAGACAGACAGAGGGGTTCAATTTCTCCTTCTTGAAGTCGTTGGATTGAATGGAAAAGAGGAGGGAACAGACTGTCCAGCTTTGGGTTCCATGTCTCCACTGGAGCCTGGCTTCACTCCCACCTCCTTAAAGGATTGTGATCAGAGAGTGGGGTGTGGGGGGGTGGTCCGAGGTAACCCAGCTGTTGCTTTGTTTGTTTTTTCACCCCAGGCGCTACAGTGTTTATTCTCATACTGATCATTGTTCCTTCAGTGATGATTTTTCTTGTTCCTTTTCCTGTTTTCATTGCATATTCCTTCTATAATTATATCTGGATGGTCTAACAGGCCCGTCTTACCACCATATTCCTTTATCTGGTCGATGGTGGTGTGATTGCCAAGGAGCCTGAGACCACCTCACCCAGAGGGTCTAAATTCATCATTTTTGGTTCTACAGTCAGACTCATTTCTGTAAACACATTCAAGATCTCTTCTGTCATCCTGCATTTTATTGTTCATATGGATCAAGTGGAAGGCATGAATTTGTATAAAACAAATGGGTACTTATAATACTCTCAGCAAACTCCTCAAAGAAAATGTTGTGTTGGGATGGACATGATATAGTCTGGAGGAAACACAAAGGGATTTACTGCAGTTGCAATGGGCTAACTGCTGAAGAACTCCTGAGGGTCATTTGACCCCACACAAGTTTATTTCTTATCCTGTGACATTTTGCTCCACTTTCTTGAACATTTGCCCTCCAAGGACCTGTGAGGGGAGAGCAAGAGGACTCTGCATAGAGGTTCCAATGGCAAGCAACACCCACATTCACATTCCAGAATGCAAGAGAGCCTGGGGCAGTGGTTTGACAATGAACAGGAGAAGGAAATAGGTCTGGTGGGTTCTGTGTTCTCGGTCCATTATGGATCAAAGGATGTTGGCGCTAATTCTGTCACCATCCCTTCATTTGGGCAGCTTCACCTCTCCAGGTCTTATTTTTTGGGCTGTCAGCTGTCAGGGTTGGACTTCAGAGCCCTAAGAGCCTTCCTGATTCCCATGTCTACAGAAATTTTCTTGTGTAGCAGAAGTACTCTTCAAAAGTCGGTATTTTCTACTCTCAGATGAGCTTCTCTAATCCAGCGCAGTCTTCAGAATCAGCCCAAATGCATGGTGACAGATGAGGACCATTTCAAAGACACCTTTTCCCTAGTGGTGAAGAAACCCAGAAGTGTCTGGAAGAGGCTGCTTGTCAGTGGGTTGTGCAGCACCTGAGGATGTTCATGCCACCTCTGCAGCCCTTGAGGTAACAAAGTGCATGTGCATAGTCTTCTCTGAGCAAAGATGGGTAAATGAATGAGCATACCTTCCCTCCACCACCCTTGGGCCATTAGAAAGTAGGGGGTGTTTAAAGGCACCAGCTGGTCATGTGACAATGATTTCCCCCAGTATCTTCTGTTCATTAGCACTAGAAAGTGCCAACAGACATCATTGTCCTATTCGAACATGAATCTTGTGTTTTGTTTGTATGCCTGTCTTTTCCCAATGGTATTTTTTCATTGTAGAAATGTTTATAAATACATACAGGCAAAAAGAATAAATGAATGATTAACGTAATCCATTTTGCTGGATTTTCTCCTCATCTTGACTGCTTTTGTCAAGGAGATAGTTTCATTTGTAGTTTAAATGTTAAAAGTAATACATGGCTGTGGTAATAATAAAAGTAACACAGGCATAGAAGGAGTAGAAGGAGCAGTAATGAATATTAATAACCCTTTCTTTCCTCCTCTTTTTTAAATTGAGGAGGGTGCCAAAGTCAACAGGTTGGTGTGAACTTTCCTAGGTTTTTCTTATAACTTCAAAGCAGGCATTGCTACCTCTCCCATACCATTATGTAGATTTACACAGATGTGTTTCTTCACAAAAACACAGGCCCGCGATATGTAATGTTCTGAAATTTTCTTTCCCATTTAATAATATATTGTGGAAACCTTTCCAATTCAATACATCTGGGCCTTTCTTACTCTTTTTACTGATCAAACAATCTCTCGTAACATAGAGTCATCATCCCATCAATGGTTATTTAGTTGCTTCCATGGTCTTCCTGTTACCTTATTTCTAATAAGGTAACAGCCAGTTTTATTCTTAAAAATTTGTTCTAGAAGTGGAAATGCTAGATCAGGGGGTTTTCTTTTTTAAAAAATATATTTTATTGATTATGCTATTAGAGTTGTCCCAATTTTCCCCCTTTGCCCCTCCATCCAGCACCCCCCATTCCTTCTGGCAATCCACCCCCCCGCTTGGTTTGTGTCCATGGGTCATGCATATAAGTTCTTCAGTTACTCCATTTCCTATACTTTTCTTAACATCCCCCTGCCTATTCTGTAACTACCAATTTGCACTCCTTAATCCCTGCACCTTTTCCTCCATTCTCCCTCTTTCCCCTCCCAGCCGGTAACCATCCAAATGATCTCCAGTCTGTGATTCTGTTCCTACTCTGCTTGTTTGCTCAGTTTGTTTTTTTAGATTCACTTGTTGATAGTTGTGAATTTATTGCCCTTTTAATATTCATAGTTTTGATCTAGTTTTTCTTAAATAAGTCCCTTTAACATTTCATATAATAATGGCTTGATAATGATGAACTCCTTGTATGGGAAGCACTTTATCTGCCCTGCCATTCTAAATGATAGCTTTGATGGATAGAGTAATCTAGAGTGTAGGCCCTTGCTTTTCATCACTTTGAATACTTCTTGTCAGTCCCTTTTAGCCAGCAAAGTTTTTTTTTTTTTCTTTTTGAGAAATCAGCTGATAGTCTTATGGGAACTTCTTTGTATGTAACTCTCTGCTTTTCTCTTGATGCTTTTAAGATTCTCTCTATCTTTAAACTTTGGCATTTTAATTATGATGTGTTTTGGTGTGGTCCTCTTTGCTTCCTTCTTATTTGGGATTCTCTGTGCTTCCTGGACTTGTATGTCTATATTCTTCCCCAAATTAGTGAAGTTTTCTTTCATTATTTTTTCAAATAAGTTTTCAATTTCTTGCTCTTTCTCTTTTCCTTCCAGCACTCCTATGATTTGAATGTTGGTATGCTTAAAGTTGTCCCAGAGGCTCCTTAGCATATCCTCCTTTTTTTGGATTCATTTATTTTGATGTTCTAATTGAGTGTTTTTTTCTTCCTTATGTTTCAAATCACTGATTTGATTTTCAGCTTCACTGTCGATTCCCTGTAAATTTTTCTTTATTTCACTTACTGTAACCTTCATTTTTGATTGGATCACTTTTATGCCATCAAGGTACCCAATGAATTCCCTGAGCATCCTAATAACCAATGTTTTGAACTCTGCATCTGATACATTGCTAATCTCCATTTTGTTTAATTCTATCTCTGTAGTTTTGATCTATTCTTTCATTTGGGCCATGTTTCTTTGTCTCCTCATTTTGGCAGCCTCCTTGTGTTTATTTCTATGTATTAGGTAGAGCTGTTTTGACTCAGTGCCTTAGTAGTGTGGCCTAATGTAGAAAAGCCACCGTTAGCCACTTGGGTGAACCTGTAAGTGGAATGGGACAGAACCTTAGGTAATTGCCAGCGTGGGGGAACCTGTGTGAGCCAGGTTGATTGAGTCTCATACATGGTATCACCACTCTGTGGCTCTGTGTTGGGAAAAGCTCAGAAAAGGAACAATGGCTACTGCCTGGCCTCTAGAATTTTGTCTAGGAGGAAGTCGTGCTCTGCACTCGCCCCGATGCCAGACACTTCAGTTTCTCCCTGTATGCTACTGGTGCCTTCTGTCCTGGCACTGGAGCCCAGAGGCAGTGAGTCTGAGTAAGTCCTAAGTCTGTAGTGGGCCCTTTAAGAGGAGATGCCTGAGAATCCACAGTTTCTTCTGCTTCCCCACCCCTCCCTGGTTTTTACAGGGACTTTTACAGAAGTTATAGGGACTTATCTTCTTGGCACTGAAACCCTGGGCTGGGTACTCTGGTGTGGGGCTGGGATCCCTCACTCCTGAGATATCCCTCCTGGTTTTTACCCATCACATATGGATGTGGAACTGGTCCATTCTGTGCCTCTATATCTCTGACCCTCTGAATGAATATGACTTCTTTAATTCCTTGGTTGTCGAACTTCCATGCAGCTACTAATTGAAAAACTATCTTCTGTGGTTCTGAGTGATAGTCGTTTTGTAGTTTAGTTGTAATTTTTGCTGTGGTTGTGTGAGCAGGTGAGTTTTGTTTACCTATGCCTCCAACTTGATCAGAAGTCCTGGATCAGAGGGTTTTTAGCAAATTTTGCCAATTCACACCCTGAAAAATTGCAATAATTAATCTTCCTTCTCAGAACGTATGAAAGACCTGTTTTTTTTTTTTTAATACTCTCTCCAACAGAGGTTGTTACAATATTGAAAAACTTTGCCAGCCTGGTTAATGAAAAGTGATGCCTCAAGATAAGTGTCTTAACTTGAATCCATGGATACTGGCAAGGTTAATCATTCTTGCACATGGTGATCAATTTAGTTAATTGATCATTTTCACACTTTTTCTTATTAACTTGTGGGCATGTATGTAGTATTCCACCAATAGTGTAGTCATTACATAAGAGTAGTTTTCAGTCCAGTTTTATAAAAAAATTTTGTTTACTGTAAAGAATTCTTGACATTTTATTTTTATTTTTTAATACACTTTATTTTTTATTTTTTAATTTTATTTATTTATTTTCAAAGAAAGGGGAAAGAAAGGAGAAAGAGAGGAAGAGAAATATCAATGTGTAGTTGCCTCTCACATGGCCCTCACTGGGGACCTGGCCCACAACCCAGGCATGTGCCCTGACTGGGAATCAAGCTGGTGACCCTGTGGTTCACAGCCCATGCTCAATCCACTGAGCTACACCAGCCAGGCAGAATTATTGAAATTTTAAATTCTTTTTTTTTTAAAGAAGGAAAAAATGTCAGACTGATTAACCAGGCAAAGTCTCATATAACCTGTGAATGAATTCTTCCAGATTCCTCTTTAATTTGGCAGAAGCATGGATTTGGTGATAACATGAATTCCAGTCTGGGTCCTCTCTGCATCCTGCCACAGGTGGCACAAACTGAGTGAGTGGTGGACAGCGGTCCCTTTCACATCCCTTGCTTGCTTATATCCCACTGCCCTGCCATTTGCAAAAGGACTTTGGCTAAGGCAGAGATTTTATTTGTTTTTTTTTTTTAAGATAACATCATGATTGTAGGAAATCTTCACTGCACTGACACTCAGTCAGTGATGCATCTATTGCTGTTGCAGTGGGCCAGGATTCCCACAGCAGCCCAGGACCCATTCCTTGATTCAGTGACTCCCGTCCACCTTGAGCAATATTGCTTGCAACAGTCATGACTCACTGTGCTTAGTGTCCATTACATCATTGTTTTCTTTATTTACTCCCTTTTCCCCGAGCATGACGAAAGCTAGCAAGATAATTGGATAGAAAAAGAGCATTCCTCTTTTTATCCCTATAAGAACTGCTGGCTTGAGCAGGAAGGCAAAATGGCCTTTGAGACAGGAGTCCACTATTCTCCCAGGTCATGGCACCTGAATAAACCTCTTTCCTTTTGCACCAGCACCTGGCTCACTAGTTTGGCTTTTGAAGCGGCAGGCAGCCAAGCCCACTTTGTTCAGTTACATATTCATCAATAGGTGACTGGAGGTAAATTCACAAAGAGCTCTGTAAAATTGAATTCCATTTTACTTAAAGGACTTGTTAGATGTATAAATAATGAAATCAATATGTTTGTATATCAAAATAAGATAAAAATAATTATAAACAGTGTGATCAATAGTATCACAGAAGAACGTGTGCTCTACTGACATTTTTTCAAGTTCAAAAGTGTGCACAAGTAAGCAACAGATATTTTTAGGGATGTATATGTTAGTAAAAATTATAAAAGAAAAACAAAGAAATGCGACAAAACCAAACATTTGAGAAATAAAATGGAAAGAGAGAATCAGTCAAGAGATTTGCCAGATGGCAGATGGGTGGGGTGGTGGGGACAGATGTGATAGATGATTCGTAGATATGTTCTCCCCATCTTACTGGTGCAGAAACTGGGACGTATGGATGCTGACCTGCCCAAGATCATGGAGTTAGACAGTGGCATATCTAGGGTTCAAACAGGTTGGCCTGACTCCTAAGCTCATCATTTTCTCTGGGCATAAGAACCAGTCATCATGAAAACCAGGTGTAAGGAAGAGCTAATCTGGAGTTAGTTCTTCATGGAGTTAGAGTGGAGAGTGAGAAAGGGAGATGGCTGGGCAGGTAGGGTGGGAAGGATGACCCGTTCCCAGGATGGAAACTGAGCAGTGACTGGAAAGGTAGGAAGGATACCGTCGCGAATGGCGTCTGTGAAGCCTGTGTTGGCGGAGTACTTAAAAGTGTCAGACAAAACAGCTGTCATGCGAATTCTGCTATGGAATGTGTGTCTTCCCTCAAATTCATATTGAAACCTTAACTCCCAACATGACTGCATCTGAAGACAGGATCTTTAGGAAGTAATTAGGTTCCTTGAAGTTGTAAGAGTGCCGCTCTGATTGGCTAAGACTGGTGCCTTATAAGAAAAGGAAGAGACACCAGAACCCTCTCTCCACCACGTGAGGACACAGCGAGAACACTGCTGTCTTCAATCAGTAAGAGAGTTCTCACCAGCAACTGACCCTGTGAACATCTTGATCTTGGAGTTCTGGCATCGAGGAACTGCGCAAAATAAATTTCTGCTCTCTAAGCCTCCCATTGTGTGCGTTTGTTAGGGCAGCCTGAGCTGACCGATTCCAGGAATGGTGGAAGTATCACTGGGGCAGAGATGGAATAGATTCTCTCATTTGAACTTTCACTGTCCCAACATTCATTCAAGGGGCATTTTTAATGAACTGATGAAAAGAACCCGGACTGTGTCCACTGAAGCTGCTTCAGCTGGCAGCACAGCTCTGCTCACATGGCATCCACATTTATAGGCGCCCTTGGGGCACCGTCCCAGAAACAGGTCTTCCCACGGAGTTCTGTCCTACTTTTGAGGATGACTGCTGTATTGCTTAGCGTTGAAATGTTTTCAATCCTTCCAAAGCAAGAGAGAAATAAAAGTGTCACTTGGCCTTTGGTTTTTGTAAGTGTGTGTGTGGAGTGAGTGTTTGATACATTATCTTTAAAAGGCGCATGGGGGTGTAGAAGGCGCTCTTCTTTTGGAGAATGTAGGGCAGAGATAGGTGGCTGATTTCTGCTTCAAACAACAGCCTCCCTCTGAGAGGCCAAAGTGGAGGTCCTCATATGATTGTCACTCTTCTTCTCAGACTGCGCGGGCGGATTATTACATTTCTTTCCCAATGTCAACAGAAAGACTGGCAGAAAGTGGCACCCACTGCCAGTAACAGACCCTGTCACATAGGTTTAATCTGTCCATCATAGAGTCCTGGTCTCTCAGCAGTGCAGACAGCTGAGAAGGTGGCATCATTCCCAGTGACATATTTGGGTCCTCTGTACTCTTTTGTAACAAAGGTGTTTCAACTGAAGTTGGAAGTGCAAAGTGCATTTATCTAGGATTAGAGGGATGTAAGTGCTTTCAGGTAAGGAAACACTGTATCCTTTATACATTCTGCTTTTAAACGGAAAAATTAATCTTTTCCTTGAGAATTAGACTTTCTGTTTAAAGGGGGCACTATCAAAGCAATATTTTATTTGCAAGTAATGAACGTTATTTTTTTAACCTGCTTTGCAAGTGCATTACTGTCGTGAGGACATTTTAGTGAAACTCTCATGTCCTGCCATTTATCCAGGAATTTTTGCTAGTCCTTCAAAGTGATATTCATAATAACACACTTCAGGCATTACAGGTATGTACAGACTTCTGAATGATAAGAAAAGATTGAATTACCATCAAGATAATAGTTGGAATTTTATTATACTAATGTCTTGGAAAGTAGCTATCACATTTAGTAGCTGTATTATCTTTTCAAAAATTTTTAAAATTTATTTTTATTTTTTTTAATCCTCACCCAAGGGCATTTTTTATTGCTTCTAGAGAGAAAAGAAGAGTGAGAGGAAGGAAGAGAGAGAAACATCAATGCAAGAGAGAAGCATTAGTTAGTTCCCTCCGGTATGCGCCCAGACCAGGGATCAAACCCGCAAATTTTCAGTTACGGGATGACACTCCAACCAACCTAGCCACACCAGCCAGGGCTGGATTATCTTTTGATGAACCCAAATGGACACTTCAGAACATTCCACAAAGGCAGTTAGCAGTGGATGAGCTGGACATGGTTTTGTTCGCGTGCCTGAGAAATGCCTTTATGTTTGCACATCCTCGGCCCTTACTGTTCCTGATGGGTGGGCTTTGATGTCTCTGCAGAGCTGCAGATCTGCAGATGGCGTCTGTCCTCGCAGGCTGCATGCTTTGGGAAATGCCTGCTTGCTTCATTCCTTGCTGGGTAAGCCAGCGTCCAGCTAGAAATGGGGGCTGGAATGCGTCTGAGGCCTATTCCTTGCATCTCTCTAGGGGAGGTGCAGCCTCTTCCCATTTCTGTAATTCTTTTTTGACTGAGTCCATAGGTTACTCTAGGCAACCACACTGGGTGACACTGTCTATGGCTTTGCACCCCACTGTCCTTCCAAGGAGCTGGTGCTCCCATACAGTCACACATGCACGAGACATTACATACAAACATACCACACCGCACAGATTAGATCACCTGCAAGCACACACCACACACCACACACTGCACTGCCGACACAAGAAATATCCAAACCTATAGGGAATTATTATAAGAGCTTATGTGAGTCAAACCTGATAATTATTACCAGAAGCAGGATCTAAAATGCTCTGGAAAATAACAGTTTTGTAGCTTCTTTTATGCATTTGAGATTAGGAGGGAAGGTAGGAAAGATTCCTTGAAGATGGGAGAAAGCAAGGTATAGACCAGTTAATACTATGTGCTCCCTTGAGGCTAGTTATGCCTCTGAGGGGTCTGGAAAAGAGGATTGCTTCTGGCCTGTCAAAGGCGTGTGAACCTAGAGGCACCAGAGCAACAGGCAGGGCCCATTGTAATAAAACCCTTTCACTAGAGAAGTTGAAGGCCAGTGGAGTGACTACCAACCATAACCTGACCACGGAACATACAACACCCATTTTTCATCCACAACACACATACACTTAACACACCACATACCACATACCACATGCACACACCACACACAGACATTACACCACACAAACCGCATGTATACCACACACAGGCTTATACCACACAAACCATATGAACACACCACACACAGCACACACAGACATTGTACCACATGCACCCCCACATGCACCACACCTGTAGTTTAATCCACTGTCTTGTTTTCTCAGCAGCTTTCTTGACCCTTATCATCAAAGTGGTTCCTGAAGCAAAGTTTGAGTTTTCTGTCTCTCCAGGAAGGGCCGCTTCCTGAGGATCCTGAGAAGGGAAGCCACGTAGTGTCTTTTTTCCCGTTCTCTGTGTTGCCAAGGGTCCATGTTATACATTTCTGGCTGCCTGTGACACGTCAGGAGCTTTGCTGAGTCCTGCAGGGACTGAGCAGAGCGGGTAGTGAGGGGAGGCTGGTGAAAAATGGGCAAAGCCCTTTTCATGACTCTGGGGTCAGGGTGGGAGGTAGATGGTGAGAGCACGTCAGTGAGCATGATGATCATGGTGATGGGAGACAGTAAGGAGGGGGACCCAGGGCCTGGGGATACGCGGGGGCTGAGAGTGGATGGCAAAGGAGTGCCAGTCAGTGACTATCCTTGGAGAAGAGTAGAGGGGTAGCCCGGCAGTCTGCAGCAGAGGCAGGAGACTGTCCAGGACCTGGAGGATGAGGGGCTGGTCTATGTGTTGAATTGAAGAATCTGAGGGTTTTGCATGTGATATATTCTTCCTGGAGTGTAGGTAGAGGTACGTGATAAAGCTGGTGTGGAGAAAAATGTCAAGAAACTTTTGAATGAGCAGAAAGTTAAGGGTCCTAGAACCCAGAAGAGAGGCCCAGGAGTCCACGGTGGGGCAGAGAGGGTGGGGGAGATCAGGAGGAGGTGGTGCTGGCCGGCACGGGGTCCAGCAGCTGGATAAGGTCAGGGTTGTGATGTGCTCTTAATTTCCCTTTTCTAACTTTGTGTTTGAAATAATTTTTAGTTTATAGAAGATCTGTGAAGACAGAGTTTGCATTTTGCATATACACTTGGCTTGGTTCCCTTTCATATTAACAACTTACATAACCACGATTCATTTGTCAAAACCGAGAAATCATTGCTGGTGAATACTGTTAGCTCAAGTGCAGGCTTGGTAAAATACTGGTCACTGAACTGCAGATTCAGTTTGGATCCCCGTTATTTTCCACTTGGACCCAATCCCAATGCCACACTGCATTAAGCTGTCAGGTCTCCTTGATCTCCTCCAATCTGTGGCAGTCCTTGTCCTTTTCCATCTTGACACCTTTTTTTTAAAAGATTTTATTTATTTATTTTTAGACCGAAGGGAAGGGAGGGAGAAAGAGAGGGAGAGAAACATCAGTGTGTGGTTGCCTCTCACATGACCCCCACTGAGGACCTGGTCTGCAACCCAGGCATGTGCCCCGACTGGGAATCGAACCGGGACCCTTTGGTTCCCAGCCCACGCTCAATCCCTGAGCTACACCAGCCAGGGCACCATCTTGACACTTTTAAAGAATACTAATCAGTTCTGTTGTAGAATTTCCTTTTAGCTGAGGCTGTTTGAGCTTGCTCACGATTAGATTATGCTTATGGAATTTTGCAAAGAATATCACAAAGGTGATGTACCTTTCTCATCACTCCGTATTAGGGCGTATAGGACACTGACTAGATTTATTCCTGGTGACAGTAACCTGGGCCTGTAAGTTAAGTAGTATCTGCCAGATTTCCCCACCAGCAAGTGATTCGTTTTCCTTTTCCATTTATTTGTTAGCAGAGAGTCACTAGATGCAGCCTGCACTCAAGGGTAGAGACATGAAAAGTCTTGGAGGGGCAATTGTCCCAGAATTTGTGAGGTTATGTCTATTATTATTATTTATTACTATTATTAAGCCATGAGCTTGGCCTTTCTTTGCAGAGGAAGTGAATTTTTTGTCTGTAGCATCTTTGACAGTCTCAGGGAAGACACAGCACTGGAAAGGCTTCTTACTGAAGCTGTGGAACGGCATGCCTTGTAAAGGCCTGAGGAGTCTCGCAGTGAGATAGCAGACTGACTGTGCTCATGGGCCTCCCTTCTTTCTCTTAGTCCTAGTGCAATGATAGACAAGGAATACACATCCATTGACTCCTACAGACCAAGAAAACAGGTTCTAACCAGGGACTTAGCTGAGTGGAGACTAACAAGAAGAGGGCCTGTCGCTGGCCATCCTGCTGGGAGGAACAGCAGTTAGAGGCCAGTGGGGTACCAGGTCAAGAGCAGGGCTGGTGGAGGGTCTGGGTGGAGAGCCTCAGGCATCCCTGGTATCTGTCCCACTGTGTACAGCAGTGACTACTCTGGCCACCACCACCCACCCTGCCACGGGGGTAGGTATTAGTTTCTTGGGGCCACCATAACAAAGTACCACAGGGCGGTTGGCTAAGAATAACAACATTTATTGTCTCACAGTTCTGGAGTCCGGAAGTCTGAGATCTAGTGTTGGCTAGGCCACACCCCTCTGAAGGTAACAGGGAAGGATTTGTCCCAAGTCTCTCTCCAGCCTCTGGTAGTTCCTTGGCTGTGGCAGTTTAACTCCAAACTTCCCCGTGGTGATCACCCCTGTGCATGTCTTTGTCTAAGTTTTTACCTGTTGTATGGATCAGGGCCCACCCTAATGACCTCATCTTAATTTAAGTACATCCATAACAACCTATCTCCAAATAGGTCACATTCTGAGGTACTGGGGGTTAGAACTTCAGTATACGAATTTTGGGGGGAACACAATTCGATCTACAGTGAAGTGTGGAGTTTACCTATTGGAAGAACAGAGAATCCCCATTTTAGAGATTGCAGACCTAGCAGACGGCTGAGAGGGCAAATGTACTAAAAAGACAAGACAGATGGACATCAGCCTAAGAAACTCTGGACCTCAGCTCCCTTTTCTCACTCCACTTTCATAGGGAGAGCAGCGTGCCCACCCTGCTTTCATCTGGGATGAAGGTTAAACATTCCCCAAAAAAAGACCACCAGGTATTGAAATTTGGTGCTTCCTCAGTTGAGTCTGGGTCACCCACTCATTGTATCAGTCCATACAGGTCAACTTCCACTTCCACCTGCCCAAAGCCAACCGGCACTTCAATGTTTCACTGAGAAATATGAATGGACTGCCAGAGACTGTAGAGAAAGACTCTCCATGAAATACTGAGACCTACAGGAGCAAAAACAGAAGGCAGGTGTGCAGAAAAAACAATGGTAAAGGGGGTCAAATACATGATAACAGGAGGAAACTGAACTTTGGGTGGTAAACATGAAAAAAGTGTGTATAGATGTCAAAATATGATGTTGTACACCTGAAAGTTACATGATGTTATTAACCAGTGTTACTTCAATAAATTCAATTTAAAAGACAGAAATGACCAGGGAGCTAATGAGAACTGAAAAATACAGGAGTTGCCCCCGACCCTTATCCTCAGAGGATGCATTCCTAGACCTCCAGTGGATGCCTTAAACCGTGGATAGTACCAAACCCTATGAATAATACGTGTTTTTCCCTGTACACACATACCTATGATAAAGTTTAATTTATAAATTAAACACAGTAAGAGATTAATAATGGTAACTCCTAATAAAATAGAATGATTATTATAATGTACTATAATAAAAGTCATTTGACTGAGATTTCTCTTTCTCTCAAAGTATGTTATTATAGCCATCCATCACTTGCAGTAAATGCCTTGGTGTCACTCATTTCAGGGGGTCCCTTTCTAATGTTTCCGAAGAGGCTCAGTGCTCTCTGGTACAATATGTGGCCATCAGCAGAACACATTTTCTGTTCTTCCACTAAAAAATTTAATGCCTTTTTCATATCAATTAAGCATTTATCATGCACTGTGGCTATAACATTTGCAGTTTGAGGTTTAACCACAAAACTAGCATGGATTTGCTTTTTCCTTTTTTATAACTTCATGGATAGAATATTTGTTCTTACCATAGATCTCAGAAACTTCAGTAGATATTTTTTTTTCTTTTCTTATTAAGTTGAGACTTTTTACCTTTTCATTTAAAGCATCACAACTCTTGCACTTTTGGGCCATTATTAAGTAAAATAAGGATGACTTGAACATAAAGCACTGTGATATGGCAACAGTTGATCAGCTAACCAAGATGGCTACTAAGTAATTAAGGGGTGGGTAGCATCTACAGTGTGGAGATGCTGGACCAATGCATGATTTACATCTCAGGCAGGACAGAGTGGGATGGTGCAAGATGCTATCACACTACTTTGAACACTGCACAACTTAAAAATTATACTCACGAATTGTTTATTTCTGAAATTTTTCATTTAATATTTTTGGACCTTCATTTACCAAGGGTAATGGAAACTTCAGAAAGCAAAATTGTGGATAAGGAGGACTAGTGTAAAACTTAATGTCCTTAGAGGTGAAAGAAGGTATTGAATCCATAGAAAAATAACAGTATGTTATGAAAAGAGACTTACTAACTATTGTTCAAGGGGGGAAGGTAGAATGTAAATATTTCAGACATGAAAGCATTATCTACCTATCCGTTTACCCATTAATACGCCATCCCTCCATTCATCCATCATCTATTGATCTGTCTATCTACTTATCTGTCACCAATCATCTCTCTAAATCTCTATCTTTCCACTGGACCCTTTCTTTGAAAACAACTGGATAATGCATTTAGTAAAGTAAGGAGAAAAAATAGGTAAGATAGAGTTCTGGAAACAGAGAAACCAACTCAGAAGAAAACTTAGATAGGCTCAAAAGTTCTAGGGAAAAAAATTCTTTGAATAGTTGGAACATTTTTTAGGTATTTAACAGATGTGTTAAAACTTTTACCAGTGTTTCTAAGAAGTGCATAAGACATTGAGCAAATAAAAACAGAAGGCAATTTTTAACTTCCAGAAAAAAACTATAAAAGTTGTGTGATAATGGCGGCATGTTTGGTCCATGCATCAGAGAAGGCTCTACCCAGTGAATGCTGCAAACTCTGCCTGCTGAGGGGAAGGTGGGGCGGGGTGGGGGGGTGTGGAGACGCGAGCATGGGCGTGATGGGAGAGAGCTGACTTCTCACCTTCCTGAACAAAGAGTCAGTACAGTACCCTGGAATATCACTTAATCCAAAATAGCAGAACAGTATATTACATACATACACAGAAATAAATATCAGAAAAAAATCTTCAGAAGTTGAAATATTTTCCTATAAGAAGTAGAGGATTTTCAGGCATGGAGGCCAACACTGTTAAAATATAAGCTACTTAGAACTCTGATCTCACTATGTGGATGGACTTTACTAAAAATAGGAAGAGAAATAATTTTACAACAGCAAGGTAAGTAGAAAACTGTGCACACACAGCTCCCGGAGGCTTAAAAAAGTGAAAGCTTTCTAGCAGGATTTTGTGCTGGCTTTTCATGAGTAAAACTGGCTTATGGAGTTCTGCATTTATGTTGTTACAAGTGAGAGGAAACTCTTCTGGTTCCTTGGGGCCGTACCACTCCATCTGCCACCCTCTCTTTGACAACGCTGTCGTGGCAGGATGCTTACAGTACTAACATGCTGCCCGGCTCTCTCCTGCTCCTGAGGTGAGTGAACACTAGGCTACTCCCTGCAGGGGTGGGTCAGCTCGGAAGGCCCCGGAAGCCCTTGTCAACAGTGAGAAAGGCAACATCCATTCCCTGTTGGTACTGATAAGCTGCCCCTCTGCACCGAGGGACTTAATCACTGACAGATAGCTGCTGTTATAAATCCCAGCTCTTATGTAATTGACAGCTGGACCAGTATTTTCTGTGCCTATTCTCAAGTTTGCTCCCTCTTCTCTCTTACCTCCACATTCTCATCTGCATGCATACACCCCACACTTCACTCACTGTTCAGGCTTCCAGGAATGGCTTTCTTCAAGGTCTTCTTCTTGCCATTTTCAAGTATGATACCCTCTGACTGTTCTCCATAGAGGACAGACAGTGTGACTTGGGGAAAAGGGACCCTTACAGAAACATTGTTTCTCCAGCCACTAGCTCACAAACTGCCCCTCTCAAATCCACTTTAGGCAATAGGGTGACCACTGGCACACGCTGGAATTTTGCTGGGGAGAAGGGGTAAAGAGTATGCCACTGCTGGCTGATTGGAGAGGCAAGACTGGAGACTGAGGCCCAGCACGGGAGGATAGGGTGAGTCCTGAGCAATTGCTCCAGCTGACCAGGTGAAGATTTGTAAGGAAGTATGACCCCTCCGCTATGAGCAATGAATGCATTCATGGGATGTTTGTGTGCTGACGCCTTCAGAGTTTAGGGACTCTGGACCTTAGCCACTTTTCCTCCTTCTCATACATCACTAACTGGGGACATGCTTTGTTCTTCTCACCTGTGTAACTTCTCAGCATTTGATGACTATGTAAAGAGAGGGGAAGAGCCTCAGAATGACATTAAATAAAATGACCTTTAGGCACTTATGTGTAGACCATGTCATATCGAATGAAGTAAAACCTCAGACATTTAGAACATTCAACATTGTTCAAATTCAAGCTCACTTTTTGAAATATTATAAAGCAAAACTTCTTTTAGAGACTGCAAGGAGAATAGGAGGCTGGTTGCTCCAGCAGGTTGAGGGGGAGGGTGTGTGTGAGGGGCATGGTGTCCAAGGATGGGAGCTGGCAGGCGGCCTGGGGGTGCTGTGTGGGCAGGTTGGAGTCTCAGGGGCTTTCGTGGCTGACAGTCACGTGGGCAGCTCTGTCCCGCCATCTTTGGCTGTGGCGTTGAGAAGATATCCCTGAGCGGTCTCTAGTCAGTTGTATTTGAGTAGAGACTTTGTGATATGAGAGTGTGGCCCACATGGATAGAGAAGCCCAAATCAGGGGTCACCACTGCAAAAACCCTGAGGATTTGGGAACTTGTTTTGGGGTAGGGGAAACAGAGAGAGCAGGGGAGATGGTGGAATATTCCCATCTTGGGGGATGATTTTGGGATAATCTAAACAATCCAAAGTGTCCTTCCTTGCTCAGTTCCAATGGCAGGTAGGGATTCGTATGGTAAGGATGAAATCTGGAAAGCTGAGATTCCTGCGTACCGTGCATCTAGAGTTCACACTGGAGAAGGAGGATCCGTGTATTAAGAGTACTTATAGGGCTGGGGAGCACACAGGGGAAGAAAGAAATGTGTATTAGGGTTGTTCATTGGACCGAGCTCACACCAAAAGAAAAAAGAAAAAAGATCCACACATGAAAGGTGCTCATAGGACTGAGATTGCACTGAGAAGAAACCTTGCATGAAGGGTGCTCATAGGACCTGGAGTCACACAGAGGAAAAAGTGGGGAAGACAGAGAGGCAGGGGAGTCACCAGTGAAAGCTCTTAACCTCCTGGTCTTGGGAGCCACATCAGAGCTTGTAGAGAACTCTGGGATTGTCCACAAAGTAATGCTGGACAGAGGTTATGCTGGAGCTCCCTCTGTGCAGCTACCACCCCATGCAGTAGAAGGCTGGTTACTGCTTGCAGCTGCTGGATAAAGACCAAAAAGTGCTGACCTCCTCCTCATCTGTCTTGCCCTCTGCTTCTAGACCTCCAGTTAGGGTCCACTTTTGGCCAGCTTAACATCCAAACCACACAGGGAAGGGGGGCCTGGGACACAAATCTCAAGCTTGATCAAACCAAGCATAGAGTAGTGCAGCCTCAGGCACTTGGTAAAGGAAGCTGGCCGGCACCCATCTTCTCTCATGGGTCTCACTGTCTTCTTGGCTCATTCTAGACTGGCAGTGTCCTGTTTGCACAATGGATAGAGGCATCAGAATTCCAGCCTCCTTGACATTGTCATTGACTCTTGCACCATGTAGCCTATTGTTCCTACGCCTGTAGAATGACTGAGATGTGCAGACACCTCTGAGGAAATCAACATTACAGTGACCACTGCATTGGAGGGTCACCAGACCAGGACTCGAAAGCTCTGACAAGTTGTCCTCCAAATGCAAGCCCAACCCAAGAAAGAATGCTACCCCAGTGACATAGTTGGAGTGTTTCTCAAGGAACAGGTGTCCCAGAAAAGACAGAACCAGCTGTGGAGTGTCTGTGTGTGAGGTTGGGACCAAGGGCTGGGGACTGCGCTGTTTACTGAAGTAAGTCTGGGGAGAGAGGAAGAGGAAGTGCTATAAACTCCGGCCTTTAGGCTGTAAGGTCATTTGTTGTACTGATGAGGTCAACACAGAGAGGGCTCCAAGACTGTTGCCTACAAGAGCTGTTGACACGTCACATCCTGGTCTCCACTGTCAACAGGGGCCATTCTGAGCATGGTGGCAAAGGGAAGAGTCCTGTGAGCACATGATCACTGCTCAGCCTTCCCTGGGTTTTCTGCCACCTGTCTGTGACACCACACTGCCCCCTCTGAGATATGTGCTCTCTGAGTTCCATTGTGACTTTGCAACATTTATGGACCGATGATGATGTTTTATTTGACAAAACAGTAACTGCCTGGGGAAGAAGAGCCAGGTGGGAGCTTGTGCCCTGGCACTGCCATTTCTGGCCATAAGTTCTGATTCCTGGAATGGAGAAAATGAGATGAGATCCTAGGAAAAGGACAGGCCATGCACCCAGGGTCAGTCACAAACATGCCGCTGGAGCAATGCCTGTGTGTCTGCCCCTTCTGTCCCCTAACCCCCGATGCCTTCCTGGGGCACATCCCTCACTTGCTGCACAGCAAAGGGGCAGCCAGCCCCATGGGAGGTACTTTTACACCCACTTCCAGTTTCTGGCAGTTGTCCAGGCTCATCAAGGTCGCTCATGTGCACTGGATGTCTTGGGAAATCAGGAAACAAACCTTACACCATTTACCTCAGCACACTGGGCTTCTCTGTCTCTCAGAAATCAGCAGCTGCCCAATGTCACTCTGACAACTTTTGGTACAATTATGTGCATATTATGGAGTTAGGTGTGACTGGGTAGGCTCTGGAGAGCTGGCCATACATTAACACTGACCTACTACAATGGATTGTTGTAATTCCTTCCTTTCTTCATTCATTTAATTAATGTTTCCTGCCTCTCTAATATGTGTCAGGGATTTTTTGGAGGATAAAGCAATAAGCTATAGAAGCGTAGTCCCTGGCCTCACGGACTGTGTGGCCTATGGGGCAGCTAGTTGGTGAGACCAGCAGGTATGAAATGCCACACAATGAATGCAGGCCTGGGCCTACAGCATGCAGAGGCCAAATGGGGCAGAGATTTCCAAGGACCCGAGGGAGGGCACTCTTCTGGACAGAGGAAATGGTCCAATGTGAGGGGCTTGTAGGGAGGAAGTGGCAGGGCAGCGCGCAGAGGCTGTGCCGACCAGGCCACATGAAGACAGTGAGGCTGCCGCTGAGGGCGGAGAACTATCAAATATATCCCAGGCTAGTGGCACGGCAAGGTGTTAGTCTTAGGAATTGTATCTGGGTGCACTGTGGGAATGGACTGGACAAGGACAAATTTGGGCCTCTTGACAGCTGGGTCAGAACTGAGCAACAGAGAGTGGTGGCAGGCTGGACATAGAAGTGGCTCGAGTAGGGGTGAAGGAGAGGGGAGGCTTTTACTTTGGGGCTCCAGGTTGTCCTAACCTTGGAGTCCTTGCAGCTGTGAAGTTTGTTCCCTAATCTGGTGCTAGTTTCACAGGTATGTTCGGTTTGTGATAAATCATCATCGCAC